>JAQGAW010001328.1:0-19915 GCA_034698025.1 Phthiracarus crinitus | reverse complement strand
CGTTGTTTCTCCAAAACATTGGAGTTCGATCAAGCCGAAAGACTGGTTTGCACCAAATGTGATATTCGTTTTGAAGATCACCACCCGTTGGGTGACACAATTGTTCATTTAAAACGACTTCTTTTAGATCATGGGCAACTTTGTAGCCACATGTTTTTACATATTTCTATGTTAGATAGAAATTTAAAAATTTATTGTAATCGCTGTAAAGTCAGCAATTACATACATTTGTAATTCATTTTTTTATTTTAGAAATAAATGATTTGAAGTTTTTTTTGTTTTTATTTTTTTCTAAAAGCTTTATACCATTTTTGGAAACTTTTTCTGGAAATTTCCAGAGCCAGTTTCCAATAATGGTATAAAGAACACTTCTACTATAACGTATATTTGCCATCACTACTCACAATATAATACAAATTGAGCTCATTATGTATGTTTATACTCTTTCTAGTTTTATTATTTATTATTTAAATAATCAATAAAAACAAATTACTCCTTTTTTACTAATTAATATATTAATTCGTCAGATGTTGCTTAATTTTTTGCTCAATAATATAGCATAAAATTTTCATGTCTAAGCCCGATAGAAACCCGTAAGTTTGAAGTAGGACACGACCAGAGCCCGATTATTGAAAAAAGCAAAAAGTCCGGTTAGATTGGGCCCGATTTAATCAATTAAGTACAAAAATCTATTTAATATTCGTCGAAGAACGACTTTAAAAATAATAAATTGTCCACTTTTTACAGGTTTTTGTTGAGTTTTTGTTATCAGTTTATATTAATATAACAATTATTAAACGAAAATGTAACTTTTTTAATTTTTTTAATTTCTGAAATTTATAAAATTATTCCATATAAATCAGAGAAACTTTAAATCTCGGCCAGAGTTTTTTATTATTAGGCCAGTACCCATCTAGGCCCGAGGTTACTTGTCTGAGGCCCGTTTACTAGTCTATATATATATATAGTTTAAAGTATATAAAAGTATTTTACGAAAGCCATTCTATAAGATTAATTTTACCAGAAACTTTATAAATTGAGTCAAAAAAGTGGCCAATGATATTATTTTGGTACTTTATATGTTTATTTCTATATGTTTAAATCGCGATGTTTTATTTTATTTATTTAAATTTAATTTACGCTATTGATAAATACTTTTGAATTAAGTAATTACTAATTACTGACACTAGGTATTGAGTTTATAGCGTATAGAATGAAAATTTTTTATTGAATAAAAGGTTTTAACTGAAATGTGAAGCTGTGCCAAAAACTAACTCCTCTTTATATCACTTTAACATTTATTTATTTGTATTAAATTTAACACTTGAAATATTTTTATATTAATGTTATTAATGTTTGCTTTTTATAGCGTTTTTAACGGATGTTCTATGAATCAATTTGTCTATTGTTGTTAAAAGACATTGTTTAATATCTATTAATATCTATTGCATACATTAAATGAGTTTAGCTAATATTAACATTTGTTAAAAAAATACAGTAAAATTAATTATAGTTAGTCATATCAATGTGATAAACGATCACATGTACCTTTTAATTGGTCGAAAAACGGGCTAAAAATAATCAAATTTTACCAATTTTTTGGCACTCGATATGCCAGGAAAGAATTAGTTATAGTACATCCTCACAACTTTTAATAATGAATAGAAAGTTTGCTGTTTGATTTGACA
Source organism: Phthiracarus crinitus (assembly GCA_034698025.1). Lineage (NCBI taxonomy): Eukaryota > Metazoa > Arthropoda > Arachnida > Sarcoptiformes > Phthiracaridae > Phthiracarus > Phthiracarus crinitus. The sequence goes on along the minus strand of JAQGAW010001328.1, from coordinate 18,227 downwards.
ACATTAACAAAACTAATGACAGTAATAAATTAATTTTAATAAAAAAACTATTAAAATGAAGGTTTAATGGAATTAAAGGTTATATCCGTTATTAGCAAACTAGATTAGCTCAAGTTATTGTAAATACGACAAGTTTTTGCATTCTGTCTGTCTATCTTTCATTTTGTAACCGATTCGTAGTAAATATCTCTTTGCATGTCTTGTTTACATATTTAACAATTGCCAATAAAAGTATCGGTATTTTGTTAATAAAACTCATTTTCACTAAAATAGAGCTAAAGTAAAGTTAATTCTTTTTTTGATTAAAAAAGGTTAAGTTTTTTATGTTGAAAATGAATTTGATTAGAATTATGTTAAATTCTAAAAAGGAAAAACTTATATTTATAATTTGTTTTGTTTTTCTTTTAATGCAAATATATTTTCTATTGTATCAATTTATCAATAATAATGAATTCATTGTTGACCTAAAGTATGATTTAGAAGAAGAAAATGACTTTTTACCAGCAATCACTGTTTGTTTGCCTGTTTTTGCATCAGTAAACAAATTGCAAAAAGAATTTAAATTAAAGATTAACGAAACCATAGATTTCAGTGAGAAAAATATTACATTAACTGAAATAACTGAATTAACGAAAAAGGCTTTCCATTTTATGCCATTATATTCTACGTTTAATAAGTTGAGCATTCCATATAAAGACAATTATAATAAAACAATAGTTGATGTGACTTTAAAAGCAAAAATATTTGACGAAAATAACGAAGAAAAGTTGCATGAATTTATTGAAAAGTCATCACCACTTGAATCGGTTTATATTAATGACAATGACTTTAGAAAGTGTTTTACATTCTTCAGTCATTATAATAGTAAAGGATTTTGGAAAAGTATTAAAGGGAAAACTGAATCGATTAACATCAATATTAATGATAACAGAATGTGGCCCACAAATGGCACATTTTATTTTTCAATCCATTCACCATATATTTTTATGCCCAGTGTTGCGAATATGTTTATGACTCTATATATGAACCATCAAAATACACCATCCGTTATATTAAAGAAACGGTAAATTATTTGAATATTTTACATCAAACGAGTTGCAAACTACATTCACAAAGAACTTCATACAACGAATGCTTCAATAAATGCTATTTTCTTTTTTCAAATAAAGATCATACTATTTTTATTAATAATATATTAATAGTAAAAGATTTTCTTGAATCTTATAGACATTAAATTGATCACTAATAATTATAATTCAAATATAAGCGCTAATTTATTTAATCGCAGAAGAATATGCATTAAAAAATGCAAAGGTTATTGTGTCCAACAAAAGTATAAGATTGAGAAAATAATTTTTAAGTTAAACCCTTCAACGTTAAAAATATCACTGATTCATGGCATAGAACGAGACAAGATTTATTATTATACGCCAAAAGTATCATTAACTTCACTTATATCATCGATTGGTGGATTAATTGGTATTTGGTGTGGAATTAGTATATACACAGCTATCAAGTATTTCATTAAACTTATTGCTAATAAGTTGTCGCGTAAAAAAGGCAAATTTAAATTAGAGATGATTGAAATGACATCGTTTCGAAGAATTCAAACGTTTAACGATATACTACATCAGTTATTAGTTTGCAAATATGGATAATATTAATTGTTCCAGAAAATAGATTAGTATTTTCACTCTGTTATGAAAATTATATGATTAATTCTTAGAATTTATATAACACTCAATAAACATAATAATTAATACATAATTTGTAAATTTAAATTTATAAATGTAAGACATTTAAATTTTCATGTTAAAATTTTGTTCGTTTTAAATAAAATTATTTTAATATAAAATATATCTCGCTTTAACATTTTGAAATATATGTACTGTCATAACAGCTTCATTCTATTCAAAAATAAACACAATTTGTAAACAAATAATGCGGGCAATGCGACTATATTCGAAAAAATTAAATTCAAATTATAATTCGTTAGCGACCGGCATATAAAGAGATCAGGGCTTAAGTGATAAAAGCTTGCGAAATGAACGCTAAATGATATCAAATTTAGGTAAAACCCAAACTTGCAAACCTACAATACCTTTCTGTTAGCTCCCGTTAGTTACAATCTGACTCCCCGTTATGCCTTCATTTCCTATCGTCATACCTTAACTCCACGCCATTAGTCCCTCAACCGTTGTGCGTTCCTTCTCCGTTATCCCTTTTTACCTGATTCCGCAAAATTCCTTTCTTTGACTCCCAATTGCATCCGACGAAAACCCTACCTGACAACACAACCCTATCCAATCCTACTCCACCTCTCTCCATAAGCCCCTTTAACAGCTAATACCTTTTTGTACAAAAAAAATTAAAATTTTCCTCCTTATCCTCAATTTGGAGTCCAATTCAACCCAATCGTGTGACACCTATTTTAGTCAGCTTATAGGAGTGGGTTTAATGATACAAAATCTTACATTATTGCAAATCGAGCCACATAGGATACCCCAAACCCTCTTGACCCTACAGTTTAACATAACTTTTCAAACTGAATCAATTGATATAAGTGTCAATAATAACAGATTTAAAATCAGGTCTTAACAAAGTTTAGAAAAATAACCCACTATCAAATAAGTTTTTAAACTATTTTAAACTAAAAAGAACTTAATTTAGAAAATCACGCCAACTTTGAACTTGAAAGTTTAAAGTTCAACATTTCCAGAAAAGTGTTATAATCCACACGATAGAATTATATTCGAAAAATGTGCACATTTATAGAATAATTAAAACGTTTGGAAAAATTATATCGTTTATAATATTTAATATAATTTAAGAATTCATTTTCGATTTTGTTTTTAATTATATATATTATTAATTGTCTTTTGAAACCGGATATCAAATCAATTTGTTAATAAATGTTTTAGTAATGATAATAAAACAATTCAATTATTATTATTATTCGCTACCGAATCACCTAAACATCATATATTTTTGTATGTAAATAACAATAATAACAATAATTAATAATAACTTTTATTTATTTATTTATAGAGATTTATTCAAACAGCGTTCATATCTTTTTCCATTCGGGCTTCTCTTCGGGTTTGCTCTAAAACAAAATCAAAAAAAATTATCATTTACTCCAGTTTTAAAGTTCAATGCATGAAAGATCAAACGCATTCCCAATTTAAACGTAATTTAGCGAAACATTGTTAGCAATTATCTAATTTTCAAAGAAAATGTATAATGTTTTTTCGTTTTATACGCTGAACGTGAACCCACACTCACTAATATAATTGCGAATACAATAAATTATAAGAAATTACGAAAGAATGGTAATTGCTTTTTATCCCATCAAATAGAACTCTGAAATCAAAGATCAAAGCGATTCGCAAAAATACTATAACTTATATATAGCACAACTCAACTCGAGTTCAGTCAAATTTCTGAACTACTTTACGAACTGCTTATCATTCATATTATGCGTGCGCTTTAAGCAATTTAATCGATTGTATGTACGCATCAAAACGTTATACCCCTTTCACGTCGAGGTCCTTCAGATCGAACTCCTTCTTCACGGGTTTCAGTGCACCTCTCATGTCCATCTTCGCCAACTTATAAGTCCATTGTCTCATCTTTTCCAGTTGTGTCTGGTATTTCGACACTTTCTTTAACGGAGGAATAATGCTATAAACGGAAACAAAGTCAATGTAGGAATGTGTATGACTGCGCGCATGTGTGCACGCATTGCTAACACTATTGTGTTAAACTATTTATTACAAAACTCACAATTTTCCTCTTTGATCATTCACTCGCGACTGCAAATCGTTTATCTAATCAACAGAAATATACGCATACAGTTAGAGATGAGGCAAACAACAAAAAAGAGTAGATCTGTGGGAGGAATAGGTTTGTGGGCGGAGATGTGTTTGTGTGTTATTTGTTTGTGCATTGATTCGCTTACTTCCCATTCTTTAATACATGTCGCCAATTCTAAGTCCCATTTGTCTTCGTTTAATTTAAAAATTCTATTGTGATAGTCTTTGCAAACTTGAATTAGATTTGCTTTAATGGAGAAAAACGAGAAAAACAAACAAACAAATAGTTTAGCTTTAGGCTATCGAATCATTAGTCTACTAATTATAGAGCACATGCCTTCGTTCGCTTCATTGATTAGCTTCGCTTTTCCCGTTCGTTCGATGATGATTCTCAGCCTCTCTTTTTCCTTCATCTCTTGCTGTTGTTTCACTGCTTCGGCCGCTCTTCGCCGCAACAAAGTCTACAATAGCCATAACGGCTGTTATTTTTCAAACTTCCTTTTTAAATTAAAAATTTTCCGTTTACCTTCAACTTCTTTTTACGCTCGGGTGTCATGAAGCCCTTCTTCTTCTTTTTATTCATCTCATTCTCGATTCGCTGCCGGAGTTCCTTCTTCTTACGCTCCTTATCCTCGAACTTAGCTCGCGCTTCCGCGTCGCCCTTAACCGTAACATAGCGTTAAACGGATACACAATTAGCAAAAATATTCAAATGAAAACTATGTTTTAACTATGATTAAACAAACCATTTTCGTATTTTAAATTAATTCGTGGGAAAATCAAATAATTATGATCACTCCGTTAAACTGAAAGTATGATGTCCTCCAACGCTACGTTCTATGCTTAACTCGTCCGACTGAAACACTACACTCTGGAAACGGTACGACACTTTGCACTGGTGATGTGCTGTGACGACACGACACACAACTCGCGTTCAATTTAGTATATTATAAATAGGAATCCGGGAGAGAGAAACGAGAGAATCCTCAGTGCGAAGCAGAATCTCTCTTCACTACAAGTTTTTGGTGCTTATTTAGGAGTGCATTATATTCTGTTACAACACACTCACATTCATGCCACACATACGCACGCAAACACATACATATATACATACACACACACACACAGTGGCGTACAAATGATTTTTGGCTCCCATTCAGCAACAGAAAACTTTTATGATTTTTTTGTGTTCTCGCAATGAAATCTATATTTAGGATAAATATATTGTCGAAACATATAGAGAGATAGCTAAATGAGTCGACGCTATCATCATCGCCTTTAAAAACGTCTATTCAAGTCGTTTTCCGTTGTGCGTGTGCTTTGATATGAAGACTTATATGTTTCGTCCCAAAATTAAAACAGTAGTTCACGGATGTGTATACGCGTGTGTGCACTGTTAACAAATTGAGATTCCGTTTGCGAGATCTCGAGCGAGTGCTCTCGAGCTTTCGTCGCTTCACCAACTGGTCATCACTAATTTGCATATAGATATGCAAAAACGCGCTTCGCTTTTCTCCGTCTCGTTTGCGCACAAATATAGTTTAATTATTAATATTTTTGGTGTCAGTATTGGTGTAACACTCGTATAAATCTGTTACGAAACGAAACGTACGGGTTTTTCTTCTCTCGTTTGCTTTTTAAGAATGTTTATATCGTTTTTGACATTAATTTGTTTATAGTGTAATGAATGTAAAAGAAGACGACGTAAAAACATTTTCGATCCCCTATTTATTTATTTTTTGTCTCTTCAATTCAGTTCGCTTCGCGAACACACATATGTATTATATATAACTATTTTTAACTGAATTTCTCACACATTCTTCTTAACGACTAAGTGCTAAAAACGTTTTTCTTCTCTCTTCGATGTAATTTTTTTGGAAAATAAACTAAAGAGTAATAAACTTTTTTATCTCCGCTATTAAACTGTAGTAATTTTTGTTTTATTAACGATGTTTTAACTATTATTATTATTATTACCGTCTATTGTAGCGTTTTTTTTCTGTACTGTATTTTTTTGTTGCTATTTCTATAATTAAACTTTGAAATCGTAATTGAAATGTAAATCGATATAAATTTTCCAGTCAAATGATTACTGTAATTCCATTCGTCTGAACGTGAATCCGAATAATACCTTATTTAGAATAAATCAATTAAAATTATTACCATATCTAACAGAATTAGCTATATATATACACATATTTTATTATCAGTAATCGCTTTATGATTTTTAGCGGCACGTCTTCCTTCTATCTCTTGTTCTTTCGCATAACGAGTAACCAAACAAACAACAAAAAAAAGAATTAAAAAATATATAACATAGTTATGGTCTAATAATTTTTAACTTTACCGGATAAACGCCGCGCGCAGTGAAATATAATGCATTTAATTTTTCGTTTTGTTTGCGGCGAAAAACAGAACGCGATAAAAATAAAATAAAATAACATTTTTAACTGCTATTATAATATATTAAGCGGAAAAAAATAATAATTCTCATAAATTACTAGACATTTTCGAATAGATATTTCATAAACTTTTATTAAACCATAAAAACCACATCAAAAAATTAACAAAATTAACGCATAAAATATGGCCCAAGTTATCGCTATAAAGTATGACACACTGATGTCACCGATACTAATATCAACCGACTCCTCGGTGTCATCGCAGTCGTCGCCCATAAGCGTAAGCTACGATCTAAGCTACGACTACAAGCGTGATCAGTTCACTGTCGTGAAAATTGAACATTTTTCTAATGATAATACCGAATGTTTAGAGGAAATTACTGATAACGAGTGCGATATAATTGAGTGCGAAAATAGTGAACATATTTGTGGTGAACCGGAACACGAAATAGTGATCATAGAAAATGAAGAAGAAGTGGTAGAAGAGATGGCAATCGAAAAAATTAGCGACGATTATTGCGCCGACGATATCGAAATATGCAAAGAGATGGTTATCGATAACGCATTAACCGACGATTATAGCGGTTATTATAGCAATTATCTCAATGAACAGGCGTACGGGTTATCGTCACTTTCGTTGTGCGCAATTATCCTGTTATCAGTTAAGTTTATCGCTGAACGAGAAATTTACTAGAAAAAAACGAGTTAAAATATAAAATAAAAATCTTTAAAATATATTTCTTTTTCTTTGTTGGTTAGGCATTGTCAACGATCGTTACGTTAATTTTGCTAAAATCTTCAATAAGTTATTGAAAAACAGAAAAATAGAAGAACAGAGATTTTTATTTTTTTTGCGCTAATCGTAAATATCTATTATTACATTTGAAGATAAAGACCGAAAGACTGACAGCCAAACAGACACGTGCGTGTGTGCACGTCTCAGCTCCGTTAACAGAGAGATAAAAACTGTTGATTGCCGAACAAAACGCTAAAAGAAATGTCGGTTACTTTAATGACACACTTGTTTCGCTTGTATTCTCCGTTATTCTGTGCGATGACCTCTAAAAGTAGATCCCAAAACAACAACTGGCTGTCGTCGTCTCCCAAACAAACACACACAACGCATACACAACGCACTCGAAATAAATAATTATGCGTTTACTTTGTAAAATGACCCCAAAATTGCATCACTACTTGATTAGCATACGCGCATAAAAAACCGGTTGCCGTTTCGTTAAATAAGTTAAACAGCGACACACAAAACGTATTATATTTAGTAATATCAGTATTTTTGACAAACAAACCCAACGCATACATCGGAGTGAGTGAGAGATAGATCGACGAGAGAAAGACAGCACTTCTTCATTCATACCGTTTTTTTTCAAGTTCAAGGTGAGTCACTCCGCACTTCGATAGATAGCAAAAAAACGTTATTTCGCGAAACGAGATAACAATTCGCAAACAGCGACGAGTGGTATCCGTTACCGTTATTGTTCATTATTATTCGCGAACATATCGTGTTTTGTTAATCTAATTTTTTCCAACACTACAACGAAATTTCTCATTTTTATTTTAGTGCTATCGTATCATATATTTCGGACAATTATCAACGCCAACCTTAAAAGAAGATGCTTAAGAATTGTCGCCACATGTGTTGCTTCGTATGCCTGCTATTAGTGATGATTTGCGCGGTGTTCGGCGATCCACTGTCATCGACAACAACACCGAAACCGCTATCGAAACGATATCCGGTTCGCACATTTCTCGGCAATATGTACCATCGATTGGGCAATAACAGGACTGGAATGATACTGATTCCGCCGCTTCTTCGGCTGGCCTATCAATACGGTGGTCCTCTACTGGAAAGAATGGGTTCAGCTCTGGGGTTGGCGTCATCGCAAACCGCTGGCGGTAGCAGTGCTATCGACGGTCTGGTGGACTCTGCGCTCAGTTCTGCGTTCGGAGGACAGGCTGCTGGAGCTGGTGGTGCCGCTGCCGCTCAAGCGGTTCCAGCTTTTGGTGGTGGGATACCAGCTTTTAACCCAGCGTTTGCTCCGGGATTTGGCGGTTTAAGGCCACCGGTATATTTTAGACGCCGTTAAGCTATTTATTTATTAATGCCCCCAAAACCGTATGTCGTATCGTATTGTTTTTGTTGACGTAAACAGCGTAATCCGTTTATATATTTTGCATAACATTTAATGACACCTGAATAGCGGAATGTGTAATGAGGTATTGAGGGATAACTTATCGAAAGAATGCTTTTAAAACGCATCTTCAGCGCACACATTCAGCGCAAAGTTCATCGCAAAACATCTGCTGAACTGTAAGCACACATTCCAGTAATCGTAGTAATATAATAATAATATTAATACAATTTTTTTATATAATTTATTTATTGATTTTTTTAAGTATAATTTATCGTGTTTTTATTAAATGAGTGGAGAAATTTTTATATTGAATTAAGTTAAAGTATTTTTTTATTAATAATAAAAGTTTTTTATTGGAAGAAATTAATTTTTTAAAGTTAACGCAAATTTTTTTAATGAACAAGAATTTTGTAAATTTTATTTTGAAAAAATATGGCATTAATGGATAAATTTGATAACACTAATTCTATAATAATGGATAAAATTATTAATAATAATACTGTACATAAAAAACAAAAAATTATTAACAAATAAAAAATTTTAATATATAAAAATCACTATAATTTCTTTCGCTATGAAAAATTTTCTTTTGATAAATTAAGTCGTATTACTGTCGATCCAATCAATGTATTCGACAACTCTATACACGCAAACGAAAAAAAAAACAAAAACAAAAATAAACATTTTTGTTCACATCATTACCTAATCTAACAAAAAACAACTAAAAATAAGCCTAAACTAAATCTAAATCTAAAAACCTCGTATAGACTCCTGGATATCCTGGTTGTGCGCAACGGTTTCCAAATGACACTAATAAAAACAAAATCGCGCATCAAATTCCCATGTGTTATAACTTAATAAGCAATAAATAATCATATGATTACCGATCCCATTAATTGTCCACTTTTTACTAACATCAGGTAACATTAGAGGACTTCCCGAATCGCCCTATCATTTAAATGTTTAAAAAAACGAATATCCGATTACCGTTAAAAGTTACTTAAGTTAAAAACTAACTGATAATAACGACGTGCGTGTGATCGATCGTAACGTATCGTATTATCATTAACCTCATGCATACCTGACACGCATCTTTCCCCCCATCGACATAACCGGCGCATAAAAAGTTTTGGTTAATCGGCTGAAAGTATCGTTTATCGCACTCGTTATTGTCCCAAATCGGTAGCGACACCTGTTGTAGTATACGACTGCCTGCGCCGCCGTATGACACGGTTCCCCATCCTATAACCTGTTCAATTGCTTTATAATTTTAATTAAAATTCATCGATATTTAGCGATTATTAGTTCGCTCTTACTGTGGCCATATATCCAACCAAATCCTTCGATTTTTCCTGATGGGTTGGCAGACATATCGGGTGTATATTAGCGTCGAAATTGACTTTTTCTTTCAACCGAATCAGCCCGATATCGTTGAAGAACCCATGCCTCTGGAACTTTTGATGCTGTTTGACGAGTAACACGCCGTACTCTTTCGGTCGCATGTGATTCAAGTCATGCTCTCCCAATCTCACCGTTAATTGATTTGCTCTATATCTGGGGACATAAGCGTAGTATAATTATATTTTAATTGCTGTGTTTGTTTATATAGTGTGTGCGTAGTATTTTTTTTAAAGTACTTGTTTCCTCTTTGATCCGATAAACAATGAGCGGCTGTTAGGATCTGGAATTAAATATGTTTGTTTTTTTAAATGAAAAGTAGTATAAAATGTTAAATGCGTGGGAAAACTAATAGATTTAATAAGATTGTGTAGTTTTAAACATTATTAAGTTACGGGTTATTATTTAGTAATTACGATGCAAAACACTAATGAAAAATTAAATTAAAAGCTTTTGGTAATTAAATGATTTTTTTCAATTAATAAAAACTCTACTCTAAGCGTTATGCCGGAACTATGATCTAATCAATTAATAGCGCACCGAATTAGTAAATGGCGTGTACTGCGTATAATTTACTAAAACGAAATTAAACTTTTTTTCAATAAAACTATCGAACAAACTTTTAAGTCGAACAAGAATTTTAACTATTTCGACCCTAAAGCAATGAATTTTTCTTAATCATTCAATTTAATTAGAATAGTAGGAAAAAGGGGTTTATGATTTAAAAAATTAATTCAAAAATAATAGATACATGATTCTCATTGATGAGAGCTCCTCCACACCAATATTCTTTGCCCTTATCGTTATCGAGAAATATTGCAGCCTTTCAATCATAAAAACAATTACAATAAAAAGAAATTATTTTTTCTTCGTTGAAAATTTGACATACAATCCAAGGCCATTGACCAGCTCTGGCATCACGTCCGCCAACAATACGAGCGTCACGACCGGCTTCTCCACAATCTATACAAATATAGAGCACAATAAATTCACTAACACTCAGCGCATCATACACTTTCTAATGCGTACTCGTTCTGGAGCTCACACTAGTTGGCTCACTAAAATTGTACGTATTGTCGACATGTTCAACAAACGGAGGAATATTTATTGTTGGCCTTTGCGTTGTGGTTGTGGTTGTAGTAGTGGTAGTGGTGGTGGTAGTCGTCGTTGTTCGAGACCCCCAGTGAGGTCTTGACAGCAACGATTGAGCACTAGTTGTGGAACTATTAATGCCAGCTATCACTGGCGATATTTGACTGGATATTGGCTTAACTTGTGAGTGATTTGATGACGAGATGATTGGCTTTTTCTATTTAAAACCCCATTATTTAAATAATAGCATATAAATGCGAAACGATTAATCTTAAAACGAAAACTCACGTGTACAGCATTGGCAGATGAAAGACTACTAGTGCCGACACCGCTGCTAACACTGCTACGCGGACAGCAAACGCCCGGTACGATCAGGTTTCGCAAGCAAACCGATTGCCGCAGTAGAGTCAAATCAAATATCAGGTAAATGCAGTGTCGAATGTCGGAACACTGGCCGGGCGTACCAAATGGTGTGCGACAGTAGTTCAGACGTGGATTCGTTGCTGGAAACAGGAGAGAATAATACAGTTTTCAAATATTTATTGATCAAATTAATTACACAGGTATTCATTGAACGTTGTTTGATTGGCGGCGCGTCTGCTCCGTATTAATACACATATTAGTAGTATTAGCAGTCGAAATAAGCATATGTGCATTATTATTATTATTAGTTAAAAATTAATTTAATTTAACATAAACACATATTGATTAAAAAAACTAATTTCGGTTTCAGTGTTTAGCGAAGAATCATTGCAAATATAATATTAAGTGAACGATTAATAAAATGCAAATGTTAACAACTAATTAAACATAAAAAATAATTAAGCGCACCGACACCCAGCGTTTGATGGTTTGTATGCGTGGTGTGTCAGTGTGTGTGTGATTGCGAGCGAGTTCTCGTTTTTCACTTCGCTCTATCTGTGGATTTCGATTTACGAGTGCAATGAAAATTTTTAGTGTGTATGTGCTGTTGCGAAGAAAAACAAAATAAACGGTTTTTTGATTTCAATGAAAATGACCTCAATTTAGGGTATAACCAAAAAACACAGACTCAGCACTTCGTCAATGCGATGGTGACGGCTGTGAAATGAATGGTGACCTACAAAAAGTTTACAATAGAGGTTGCAAAGGTGCAAAGACTTCGACTGTGTTTTATTATTATTTTGTATTACATTCAACAATTTTTATTATTATTGTGTTTAAATATTTTTTTCCCGTTTGTCTGTTTCGAAAAACTGAACCATTTAACACCATACGCATCAACGCTATAATAAATGCCTTCGAAATCTATTATTACGTTGAATTGCGTTTAACAACAGCAGACCTATTATACGGTTTTCAGTGCTCGCGCCAGTTATCCATTTGATTAAAGCATAATGTTTTACGCGAAATCACGTTTTGCGTTCGCAAAACCTCTTCTCTAAACGGCTATTTAGAATCGCGGCTTCGGTCTAGTTATCAATTATAATAACACTACTGGAAAGAACTTTAGGTTTCTTTTTTGGAATTTCCAGCGTAAAAATACTGTAATAATGTGTCACACGTTTGAAGAAAATTCTAGTGTGTGTGTGACAAGTATTTAAAAAACTTGTTTATAACGAACATAACTATTTTTATGGTAATAAAATAATAAAAAAACAAGTATGCATTAAAAGGCATTAAATGTAGGTTTCATAATGATTACAAATTTCGAAAAACAATGAATGAGTGTGTTGTTATTATTAACCGTTAACATTGAAAGTTTGGCTTTTTTTTGTATTTTAGTTTAACCAGCGATGATAAGCGAGGTATTAGTATTTATAACGAAAACTCGATAAGATTAGCGAGGAGTTGACTCACGAACGCTATTATTTATTGTTTGCATTATTTTCGCTTATCTTTACCACGTTTTTTCCGTACGTATGGATGAGCTCACGTAAGAATAGAAATTCTGGTGATAAATAACAATACCTTGCAGTATAAAATATTTTTTCAACGGAAAAAAATCAAACGATAAAAGTTTTGTGTAAATAAAATATGAATCAAAATAAGCGAAGAATTGTTTGCGTAAACAACAAAAGTTTTTAAAACGCAATTATGGCGAGAAGTAATAATAATAATAATAGTGGCGTCGAATGGTTTGAAAAACAACAATCACATCAATGCTTACTAATAATTTTGTGCATAATTGTTGCCGGCATTAGTGTGTCATTAGCGGTGACCAGCGAACACGTTTCCGCGCGTTTCGCCAAAAATAATCAAACCACTAAAGTAATTATATCTTTTTTCAGTTTTAAGTTAGTTTCTCAATAATTTTTATTTCTAGGATACGATAAAAATAAATATCTTAATATTAACATCGTTCACGCTATTACTATCAGCATTTGGAATAATCGGCGCATTAACGCAGTGTTATCGTCTAATCAGATATTTTACTTTACTGACGGCAGTTAATACTGTTTTTTCGTTGTATATCAGCATTAAATACGTATCTATCGGTCTCATTGTATTATCATTGTTCACTATTTTAATTTTGTTAACAGCGATTAAATTTGAAAAATGTTTGAAAGAACGAAGCCGTAATAATGACAATAATGTAATGTACAATAATAGTAATAATAATCAAATATCAGTGATAACAACATCAAGCAGCTGTAACTCACTAAATCCTCCGCAATACGAACCGCCACCGGCTTATCATGATTTGGCAGATTTGCCAAAAATTGTGGTTTAGTCACGTATGTTTGGCCACCTAAGCTGTTGTAAAATATTTTTTTGTATATACTGTGGACACATTTAAATTATTAAATATTAAAAAATATAATTTTAGCTGGCTGTTGTAAATTTTATGGCTGACTTTGTAGAGAAGTCCAGGTTATTTTGTATATACGGTAATGGATGTATATTTAAATTATTAAATTTTAAAAAATTATTTAATAAATATAAAATTGGTACTGAATTCTATATGATTTTCACATTTATAGTAAAAATATTAAAAATATGATTCAATAATGCTATATAAGATACAAAAAGTCTAGAATTAGATTTAAAAATTTAATTTAATTTATTTAATGCTTTTACTTCGAATAAATAAAACTCACTATACGGGAAAATCAGGCATTTTATTAACATGGGATAAGCATTTTAAAAATAGTTAATTAACGGTTAATGTAATTCATTGAGTTTTAATTGTTACATTTAAATTATTGTTTTACTGATGATCAAGAACTTTTAATAAATAGTTTTTTTTCTATAATTTTAGAAAACTTAATAAAAATTTTATTCCTAATAAAAAGGTGTGTTTAACTCAGCATTCTTGACCTCAGATCTTTGATGTAAGAAACACATCATTAGAGCTCAAAAATTTCATCAATTAGCTAAAGCTTAAAAAAAATTTAATTAAATTTTACAACATTACGTAAATATTATATTAAAACTAATTTTAAAGAATATACGTATACAACACATGTCCGGGCAGTTTCAAACTTTGGTAGTCTAGGCGTAATCCTTTAAGAATTCTTCAAAATTAAGAAATGGAGAGTAAGCTGACTGGATCTTTCAATCTTTACCAAAAACATTAATTTATGCTTTATTTAATTCTAAAAATAAATAGGCACACCTTTTCCTCTTTCCTCTTTGTGACACAGTATGTATACCTTTACTTTCCATAATATTTGCATTCCTCTGGCAAAAGTATTAGTATTGAAGTATTGCTATAGACTTTGATTAAAGTTTACAAATTGATAAAAGCATTGCAAATTCATTTATTTATCAATAACTCACACAAGTTCGATGCGATAAAATTTTATTGTTTGTAGAAGTGTTTTGATTTAACACTTTTGACACTCGAGACATTCATAACTTAATTATAACGCAAACATTAAAATGACATTGACATACTCTCCCTTAAATAAATAATATATTTAAAGGTTAAAACTAAATTATAATGCAATAATTGATTATAATACAAAATTAAACAAAATTTTTCTTGTCAGAAGTCCATTAAAAACGTGATTTGCATAATTAAAATGCAGGCGAATTAGACAGACAGACATTGTCAAATCAATAAGCTCTCGTTTCGTTGTGCATAAAATTGCAAAACAATGCATAAATAATTTTTTCAATGCTTATTGACATAACAATTAAGAGATTAATCAATTCCGAAAATTTGTTTTGAAAACAAAACAATAATAAAAAACAATGCAATAATTCGACGAATAAAAATAAATTGATAACGAAAAAACAAATATTATTAGTATAAATTATAATATGCATACGAATTATTTGTCAAAACAAATCTTAAGCCTTAAGTGAATGAATAAACTAATTTTATAATGGAGTCAAATATTAAGTTAAATTTTTCTAAATGGTTAATAATAATTTTAAGCACATTAATGACATGTGTTAATATTTCATTGTTAGCGTTCAACGAGTATATTGAGACACAATTCACCGAAATTAGTGCAGAAAATAAAGTAATTTAAATTATAAAAATTTTTGCTTTTCTTAATTTTATATATTTTAAAGGTTGTTATGCGGATAAATCTATTTATTTCGTCAGCGTTTACGCTAATCGTGTCGATAATGGGAATTATGGGAGCAATACGTGCTAATTATCTTCTAATCAAATACTTCACAATATTAATAGCAATTAATACTGTACTATCGATATACGAATGCATTAAATATAAAGCGTATGGACTTTTAATATTAACATCGCTTAATATAGTGATATTAGTTTTTGCCGCGAAATATGAAAGAAGTTTGAGTCAACAAAACAGCAATAGTAATCAAAGTGATAGTAATGATAATACGATAAATGTAATTTCAAGCAATGATTATTCATTATCTCCGCCACAATATGAACCGCCACCCAATTATAGCGAAGAAATGACGAAATTACCCAAAATTATGGTATAGTTGTTCCAAATGAATAATTGTATAATACTGTACATTTACTATGAAAAACGATGATTTATAAAAGATTGTAATTATTTAATTTATTCCAAAAAACATTTGTAAAAATACGATAAAATACGTGTAAAATAAATAAATTTTAAAACTTTTACGTTATTTTAATCAATGAAAAACTTTTAGATTTATTCGTTACTAAATAGAGTCGGGATGTAATTTCATTTAAGATTTAAAATTCAATGCATACTAGTCATTCAATGCATTTAAATGAGTCACTGTCAAAATACTTTAGATTAAATTTAAGGTAAAGTTTTCGGTAGTGGACGGTTGAAATAGAATTAAAATAATTCGAAGAACAATTCGAGATTTGAGTGCATTAACTCTAAATGCAGATCTAATACTTTAGACTAGTTATAGAAAATAATAAACTTTTAATATTCCCTACCGTTCCATTTACCGTAACAGTTATTTGAAACACCCGTTCCATTAATGGCTAAATAATATTAAAAATTAATTTTCTTCAAAAATTTTAATTTTTTTCAATTTTACTAAAGTACCACTCGTTAAAGTACTAAAAAATATATTTAATTAATTTTTTTATTATAACGAATATTATTATTGTTTTCAAATATTACTTTCCTTTATGTAAATGTTTAGATTTCGATAGTAACTCAATTTATTCCTATGTATATCTTCATTATCTTAATTTGAATTAAAAAATTAGTTAATAAATAGAAATGTATAAAACTTATAATTTGAAGAAAAAATTTTTAAACATAAATTTTTGTTTCACAAATAACTGTTCATATTTTTAAGTAAATCAATTCATATTTAAATATTGATAATGCAAAAATTCAGGTCGAAAATATTTGTTTATGTTTGTATTGAGTTTTAAATTTTAAAGTTAACTCGTATTAATAAATATATGAAAAGAGCTTCACTTCTCACCAAAAAAGGCCATTTATCATGAGATCTGAATACTGCCTGTTATAAACGCAAAGTAAGTTTATCACAGCCAATATTGCCACTCAAGTAAGAATTTTATTTATTTTTATGAATTGATCGCAAACTGGTACTAACAAAAGCGAGTTAAATATTCCTTTTAAAGAGTTATCAACAAATGTAAACTATGGATACTCGTTAATCCACGAGTCATTGTCCGTCATGTGTTGTTTATATCTATATCTTTATACCTTTAAACAGAATTTTATAATTTTTTTATTTTCAAATATTCTGTGTATACTATTATAATTTGAATAAAATGATTAAATTGTTATTTATGTAAAAAAAGTATATTAAAATTATTTCAGAAGTTTTTTAAAAAAAATTAAGAATTGATTATTTGTATTCAAAGTCGTAACCAAATTTACAAATAAAAGCAAATCAAATCAATATTACTCATTAAAAGTTAAATTTAAAATCTAAATACTAATCTTCGTTATTATTTCGCTTTAATAAACATATAACGCGAAGAGGAAACAGTAAAGTTAGGTAATCTGAATGTAGTGTCACCGCTACCATATTTATTACCGATAACTGCAAATAATTTTGCGTATTCAATGCGAGAAACTGAATGACTATTAGCTTTAAGCCAATTTCCAGGAGGAATAACACCAGAATATGCAGCGATGGATCCAATAGGTGTGATTCGATCAACTTTTTTATCCACTTCTTTATAATCATTAATTCTTTTATCGAATTCGTATTTAACGTTACCTAACATTTCAATGAATTCCAAATTAATTTTTTTGATTTCATTCTTTCGTTTTTCCAACGAATGATCGATTCTAGTAATGATTTCAGTATTTTGTTGAACTGTTTCATTATTTGTTGAACTAATTTTATCGTTTATCTCGCGTTTAGTGTTTTCTATCTTATTTTCACAATCATTTCTTAATACTTCAATATTGTTCTCAAACTCAGAAATCTATAAAATAAAACATTAATTAAGTCGTAATGTTATGAAATAAAAGCATTTTTTAAATATATATATATTACTATATTATCGAGTTTAGCATAAGTTTCCACATCTTTTTTCGCTAATTGTTCCGCGAATTCATTTTTTAATATTTCGATTGCTTTGTTTAACTGTTGTGTTGTATTATCCAAATCTTTCTTAATCGAATCATTATTCGAATTTATTTGTTGAATATAACTTTCGACATCATTTAACTTCTTTAGAATCGGTGACATTGATTGCTGAAGAATAGAGCGAAAAGTATTAAAAATTAAATTAATTTCTATTTATAAATAACATTACCGGTAATGAAGTTTCGAGTTTAACAATTTTCTCATCATTTTGTGCCAATGTTTGAACGAAACTTGAAATCTAATAAATAAAAAAATTGAATTAACTTATAATAAATTTTAATTATTTCATACTTTATTATTGATTTCGAGATTATTTAGCTCTAAATCGTTTGATATTTTATTATTAGTTATTAAGCATTTATTGATTTTATTGTTTAACTCGCGTT
>JAQGAW010001327.1:0-19919 GCA_034698025.1 Phthiracarus crinitus | reverse complement strand
TGGTTTAGTTTATCCAATATATTTTCGTTATTTAGTTAATTAATTTTATTTAAATTAGAAAATATTCTCATGGGAAATCTGTTTGACAAGTGCACGTATTCCCACAATAATAAGTTAGAATAGTTCCCATACATAAGCAATACTCGTGGGAACAAGTGAATCATCGACAAGTGTGGATCTATTGTATTATGCTATAAATAAAATAAAAATTTTTAATATTTTTATAATATATTGAGTTTGGTATAGCTGTAAAGGTCTAATTTTTTTCTTTAAGATAGTGTTTTTAAATTTTTAAAATTATAATTAATTAATTAATTATTAATTAAATAAGTTTGAGCGTTATTTCGCTAAATTACATTCACTATTATAGTGAAATAGCGAATTTGCAATTTTGATGCTTTTAGAGTATAGATTAACTATACTCCGCATCACATACCGAACAATAGAGAATCAATCTCTATTGTTATCCTCCCCTCCATCCAAGCACACACAAGCACACACAAGCACACACAAGCATACTTGCATTTAATGCATTTGGAAAATGCATCACTTTTATAGAGAGTTAAGCTCTCTATTTTCTCTCAAAACTAGTTTCAAGCTTCGATTTTCGAAGTTTGTTTTATTTTATATATTTACAAAATATATATTTTTTAATTAAATAATATAAAATTTACACTTATTTTATATGATTTTTAATTTTATTTTAATTTATTTGGTGATTTTTTACAATTAATTAAAAAAAATTTATTAATTTATTAAATATAATATTGAACAATAGAGACTCCAACTCTATTGTTCCCCACAGCTATTCACGTAAATATATATGATGCGAATGGAAAACGCATCGCATCTGCTCTCTCACACGTATGATGCTTATAGAGAAATCGCATCACTATATCTCCCTATGCTATCCCTCCCTTCGTTTGGTTTCTATCTCTATACTACTATATAAAACCAACAAAACCATAAATATTTTTATTTTCCTTTCATTTAAAAATAAAAGTTATTACAAATAGTATAAACAAGTTCGTGTGTTAAAAATTACTATTTAATTGCAATTACAGTTATAAACAGCTGTGAGAACATTAAAGCTGTTAACGGGAAGAAGAAATGGAACCTGAGACAAAATGACAAAAAATATTTTAACCAAACCGAACCAAATTATTACAATTCTGCTATTTCTAGCAATTTCAATGTTTAATTAAGTATATCATATTGAAATTATGTACAATTTTATTTTTGGTAATATCTTATTCAAAAAAAACCATTTGTCAATAAAACTTGTTTGTCAGGTTATCGGTCTATTTTCTGATTCACAAAAAATGATTTCGATTTAACAGAACAGAAATAATTAACTAAAAAATTAAACAGACCCTAACCGTTAAGGAACCGATCGGTTTAAAGTAAAAGAATATAATAACAGTAAATTTCTACAAAAAATATATATTTGATGCATCTTAAGGTTTAAATTAGTGAACACATTATTGATTACACATCTATTATCCTAACTTTCGTTAAAGGAAAACTTTCTTCATTTAATTTACGACATATTTCGTATTCAACTCCGAAACCGAATTCTTCCTCATATCTTCCGTTTTGCAGGAAATAATCTTCAATCAAACAATTAAGAAAACTTAACTTATATTTTTAATAAAGAGTTTTAAATGTGTATAATGTTATGTCTGGAGATTTAATATATCACTTGACAAATAATTCTTTTCATTATTTACTAACTCAAATATTTTTGTTATAAATTTATTCTTCATGTCAAACATTATCTCGATTTCAGTTATTGCATACCCAATTAGCTATTGAGCAAACAATAAATTATTTTTCTCAAATTTTTTTATGAATTGAACACAACTCAATTCAAATGCTGCCAGTAAATCATTAATCATACAGGCATATGATTATTACTAAGTATATGTACAGTACATGTATTTGCGCAATCTATTTATTTAATAGAATTTCACTACACTTTTGCAAGTAAAGTGGTTTTGATAGTAAAATGTCAATTTATTTTTAAAAATTCGACTGTTGAAAATGAAGACGGTTTTAGAAACCTTGGTTGTCGTCGGTATTTTGGCCGTGCTTGGGTAGTGATTGGGTTTTGGTTATAGAGGTTTCAGTTAAACTCATGCGCCATAAATCTTTTATGTTCAAATGTTTTAAACTAAAGCTTCACGCGGTTTCAAATTTTTAAAACCGCACCAAACCCCCAAATCAATTTTAAAAATGTAAAACCGCCGAACAGCTTAACATTTTAGAACAAATTAAATTTATCGTTTAAACTTCTATTTATTATCAAATCGGCTTTATTTTTGGCAATTTTATTAATATTTAGCTTAATATAGGTAATTTTATTTTGATTTTAAAAGTTAATAAATAAATTTGCTATGATTCGATAACTGATTAATTACAACATATGATTTTAAAGTTGCATATTTAGTATTAATTAATAATTATATGTATTTATTAATAAAATGTAAAAAATAATGCTTTCAATCATTATTTATAAATTTTAGTAACTTTCATAAAATAATAGGTTAGATACATCTTGTAAAATACTTTTAGACGGTTTGGCGGTTTAACTGTGGTTTTTTTCTTAAAATATTTAAACACCAAATATTACAAAAATCTGATAACTACGAACTAAGTAGAAGCCCTATACTACTAACTATAGCCGAACCGCTATAATACCGCTGTTTTAACCATGTTTTACAGATAATGAAAATTTATGTAATAAAAAACAAAAGTATTTTGAGATATTAATTATAAAAAAGTATAATTTATTAAGATATGGGTTTTTCAATTCAAATATATAAATTAAATTAAAATTAATGCAAAGTGTTAGTCACTATTAAAGCATCAAAATGATGTCACATCATTATTTTATAATGTGTCTATTTTTGTGATACAACCGAATCACATAAAACTTTAATGATAATTGATATTTTTGCTAATTTTAAAGATAAATGCAAGAAATGTTATTTTTGCTATTAATTTCTATTTTTCGATTAAATCTGATGTATTTTTATCACCCCTTAGCAATATTTTTAATACTATCAAAAGTAATTACTTTAATATTTTAAACAATTTTTTTTAAATTTTAAAAAACTTTTCTTAAAAATGAAGGTTTAGTATACTGTTAAAATAATCGTATATTGATATTAGCTTATAAATAAAGTAATTTTTAAAATTTATATATAATATTTATAAGTGCCATTTTGGTCAATTATTTATACTAAAATTAGCTCTATTTAAACTTTAAATGATTTTTAATAGACTCTAATCTTTTCGCATATTTTTTAGTGTTTTAATAGATAATGATGCGGTTAACCATATCGATTATAACGTTACTTATTTTAGCATATTTTATTTATTTAATTTTGTATTGGAATACATAAAGTATATTTTAAAAATTAAATAATTAAATAATATAATAATATAATAAAATATAAACCTGATTAAAAATAATATATCAAGTAATATAGAGATCAATTTAACAATCAATCAATACAGGAATACAATTTGTATAATTGACATCTCTTCTTATAGTAACAGTTTGCGGGGTATTAGTTATCGGTGGATTACTCGAGAGAGTACTTGTTCCGGCGCATGAAAATGAGCCTAAACCTTTGGCAATTTTAAGACTTACGATACCAGTGAGATTAGCAATGCCATTATTATTAAGACAGCCGAGACTTACATCTGCATACGTATACAATATTGTAACATTCGCATTAATAAATCTGCCTGCAGTCACATTTCCACTTTCACTTCCTAGAAATTGACCTTCGATTGAAATTAAACAATTATGTTTTATAATTGACTTTTATTGATTTTGGGAGTATAGGATATTATGAAGATTATGTCAATTTTTCGGGACATTATTGATACAGGATTGTCAATTAAATATAACCGTAGAAGACTAGATTTAATTTTATTTTAAATAAAAATTTAATTTTAATAACTATATCCGTTAACAAATACGGTAAATATTTTGTCTAAATCAAACAGGAATATTTGATGTAAATAAACTCTTTTATAAATAGACGATAAAGTTTACAAAAAAAGAAAAACGAAAAAGTTTGTTATTATTTAATTTACCAATCATATAGACAATCGTAAATTTATGAAACACTTTGGGTCGGATATAAAATGTCTCTTTAACAGTAAGGGAAAGGCATGATTAATAAATTAAACAAACAGGACTAATATTCAAAGTTTTGTGCTTTCTCTTAATAATTAATTATTAATATTATGTTGATTTACATACCAGCAACTAAAGTATATTCAAGCTTACTAGTGATCACAGATGTTGTGTTATCACCCCATGTGACGCTTCCAGGCGAAGGTGCAGTACCAAGTAAATCGGTACATGTGAATGGTGGCGGAGTAACATAGTTAATAACACTACCATTCTTTGGACAATTGCAATCAACTGATGATTATTTAATCATTATTTAAAAGTTAAAAAGATTTTAAATGTATTATATTAATCTTTACCAGCAAAATAAAGGCAGAAACCAATAATAACAAATAATGCTTTTGAACTTCTGAAATGAAAATAACAATAATGTGAAAAATTATTAAACTTAATTAAAAATTAGCATTATAAACATAACATACGAAATCATTTTTATAGTTAGACTTAAAATAAATAAATTAAACTTTAATGGAACTAAATTTTATAAAACCTAATTTCTTATATACTTTTTTTAATATAACATAAAATTTTTCAGATTATTATTTTATTTATTAGTCAGTTATTATATTTTTTTGTGCGTCATTCAACTCTATCATCAACGCGTGTTAACTATAAAACTTTAATTAAAAATATTAATAATTGTATTATATTTAGTGATCGGAATTTAGGTTAGGAAAATATTTAAATTCGGTCGGTTTTCAGTTGGACTTTTTGTCTAAATTCGATTTACATTTCGGTCGAAGTTTTACCTTATAAATATGTTATAAATTATAATAATATATATGTGTTTGCTTCATATTTTTATTAAATTCCTTATGTTTCACAAATACATATTTAATTTGAACATAATTTTTAATTGTTTTGATTTATTCTTTTCATAAAAAAAACGTAATAATTGCTTGAATACACATAAATTAATCGAATATTATAAAATTCGGTCTCAAATTTTAAATTTCGGTTTTTTCTCTTAAACACCCTAAAATTCGGTTATTTCTGTTGAAAAATTTGAGTTTTAAACTAGTTATTTTTAATCAATTAATGCTTATTTTGCAGAAGTTTAAAGTAAGAAAATCTTTCAGTATAAAACAGAAATTTCCGATCCATATTATGCTAAATAGTCAATTTTAAAGATAAAAATAATAATAATTCAGTTTCATGCGATGCGATTTAATGAATTATGTAATCTTTAATTGTTTTATAATTCTTTGTCGAACTTTTATTTTTTTTATTGTAGATCATACGCACAACAGATAATAATAATTATGAAAAAGTTAGTCGAAAACAGTTATTTTTAATGATAAAATTTGATTTCTTATTTAAATGGTTTTAGTTTATTTTTATTAAGTTTATCATTTTATTGTCTATTTTTTGCATAATATAAGGCATTGATAAAAATAATCAAAGCTTTTAAAATATAATAAAATCATCTGATAACACATTATCTTATAAATTATACAAATGAATATATAATTTATAGTGCCTCAAAATAAAAGAATTTATTGTATATCAAACTAGCCCAATAAATTGCTGCAAAATCGTCCTAAAATAGCATTAAAATAGCAATTATTTTTTATGTATTAGTTAAAGAATTTTCAAAATTTTCACAAAATGAAAAATTTAATAGTTAATGACATTTAAACATTTTGTAAAATAAGTCTTTTCTTTTTGAGGTTACTTTAGAATTTTAGATGGGTTCATCAAAACTCTTCGGATTTAAACGATAATTATTAAAATTGTGTAAAAGTTGCATTAAAATAGCAAAATAGCATTAATTGCTATAATAATTAACTCAAAAGACTTCATTTAATGTGATTCGAGCTTATATAAAATTATATGCTTATATTTTATGCAATAAAAAAGTAGCATATGCTATCATTTTGAGGCTCTAATAATTTATATCATTGCGATTCTAATATTTGCACCTTTTTTGTTGTTTATACACGTGTTTTTGCAAACTTTTTTATTACGTGACCCAAAATATAGATCAAATTTTATTTTCGTGATGATTCTTATTTATTTGTTTAAAAATAATGTTATTTATGAGTTATTATTTTATGGTATAGGTATACACTGATTAGTGATAGAAATTATTTGATTTTTAATTCCATTACCGTATCTTAGATTTCAAATTACCGTTCCACTACAGGCAAAAACATAAATTTATACTCCATTACCGTTCCATTACCGCGGGTATTTCAATTCCACTACCGTTCCACTCATTACCGTTCCGTAACTAAAAATTTTAAACTTTTTTTCTGAACTCATTTGAATCATAAATGATTTTAAGTATAACAATAAAACTTTTAAATCTTTTATCTTACTTAAATAATTAATATTTATTGTTTTTAAATAGATATTTTAATTCATAAAATATTTTTATGTTGAAAACTGATTAAATTGTTGAAAGATTTTTTAGATTTTATATTTCTAGAAATTTAACAAAAAACCACTACCATTCCATTACCGTTACCAAAAAACTCGTTACCGTTCCACTACCGGCAAACTCTATTTTTTCACTCCATTTCCGTTCCATTTCCCGGGCAAATCTCAATTCAACTACCGTTCCACGGTCATGGAAATAAATATTCAATCACTAACACTGATCTCTACAATCAACTTCTAAATAATTAGTTAATAAAGTTTTATTTTTTAATTTCATCATAATAATATTTTTTATTGTGCAATCATAAAATGGTCGATTTATTGAATTTTATAATACATGCCATTTTTATAATAAATTAAAAAAGTCAAATTCACAGAGGGGTGAGTTTCTTATACTTATTAAACAAATATACATGTTTTTATATTTATGATTTAAAGTTTATATTAATATAAACAGACGATAAAATCACTAAATTATTGTAAAGACCGCGGTCGGAGGGAGAGTCAGATGAACACACATATTTAAAATTAAAACCATAAGATGGACTTCTTTAAAAGTATTTTATCAAAAAAATCGCAAATATAATTATACCTTTTTTTAAAAAAACAATAAACTATGATTATATAAATACGTTTCAAGACAATTTACCTCAAAAAACAATAACTTTTTGTTCATTATTTTCTATAGTAAAAGTGTGATAAATTTGATATTTATAAAGTTTTATTTGTTATTAATTACTTTTCAATAGTTTTCTTCTCTATATTTTGCTAAAAAAATGATATATAATATAATTGTTTAATTTTTTTGTTTAACTGTTTACATATATTAATTTGGGAAAAAAGATTTTTCAGTGTAAATTTTTGATAGTTTTCTAAATTGTTTAATTGTTTGTAATTATTTCTATGAAAATCATAGTTACCCAGAGGTGAGTGCTTGCCCAGGCTTGACCCCATCCAAGAATTTTGGAATAGTTGACTCTACCCCCCACCCATAATTTGGAAAATTCAGAGACGAGAAAAAATTGAAAAATTTTGAAACAATTTTGGTTAAATGTAAATTTGTACATTAAAACCGATCAGTTTTTGTGACCCCTTTCAATTTTAGCAAAAATTTCAAAAAATTATCGTTTAAATTCATTGAGTTTTTCGAGGGTCGTGGCTTGGGCTTTTGCCGAGAAAAAAAATTTGAAAAAAATATTTTGAAAAATATTTTGGTCGAAGGCCAAAACAATTGTCGTTCAAATCCGATGAGTTTTGACACACCACCATAAAAATTGAGATTTTATGGATATGACCTCCCACTAAGGTTTTGAGTCTGGGTAACTATGCTATTAATATATTATTTTACTTTTATTAATAATTTATTTAAAGTCAGAAATAAAAATATTTCAAAATAACTATTATGAAAGTTTAAACTAAAGGCTAAAATTAAAAGTTAATTTCTATATTAAACTATAAAAACTTATATTAAAATTATTTCAAAGAAGATTTTTCAACATTTTAATTATATATTTAATAAATTTAAAATATAACAATATGTTTATTATGTTATGCAAAAAACATTTCATCATTTTTTTGAAGTTTTGCACGAATTTAATTTAAATGGTCCGCATTTACGTAAAATTTAATTAAAGATAGATTTTTGAATTCAATTATAAATTTTAAATTTTTACTGCTTTTAAAGCATTAATTACCTGTGAATGTTTTGTTTTTTATTTTATCAGTAAAATAACGCTAATCTCGTTAAGAACCTATTCACGAGTATATAAAAATAAAGGGTTTATTAATAATTACACTAATCTATATTAATCAAGGAAACTAAATTGGATTATTATTGCTGAGATAAAAATAATCCTTTGCGAAATAAAATCAAAAGTATCTGTTACTCAGTATTTCCCATATAATTTTTCCCTCTTTGAAAACAACAAATCATTAATAACGGCTTTTAGATTAAACATGTAAATTAAAAAAATTTTGCTGCACTGAAAACAATTCGTAGTCACACACCAATCGATAGCTTAATCTATATATTTATTTATAATAGCAATATAATATATTCGTATTCGAAATATGAGTTTTAATTATAATCGAAAATCGTTTCTGATTTGAATACAATCAAAACGATTAAAAACGCATTTAATGAATAAGTTATTTTTCCACTGATTTTTACAATGTAGACCTAATTTTTACGAACAGTAAAGAATAATAATAATAATAATAATAAATAGAAATCAAAACAAATTTTCTTATTTTTATATTTTCGCATTCAATATATAGTATCTTATAATGCTATTACAAAAAAAATTGAAACGCGACCCGAATTCGCCAGAAAAAATGAAAAGCAAAATAAAGTGATTTTTCTTTTTTAGAGAGAGAGTGAGTTAATCTTTAACTGGCAAAGAGTTAATAACCTAAATAAAAAATGAGACTTCCAATAGTGACTCCTAAATTGATGTTAACATTGTTTCGTTAAGCGCTGTATATTTTTTTCTACTGTCAACAGTATTACAATCGACGCTAAAGTTGGTTAATGCAAAAAATAAACACCGATTTTCCTCTTAGGAATGAAAGAGTATTAAAAACAAGACCGATCGAAGCGATTTGCTCGCATTCGGTTTTTTAAGTTGTGGTCTAACTATCGATAATTGATATAATGTTGTAAATAATTGTTTTAAGGTTGCATTTTGTTTTTGTTTTATATTACTCTTCATATCCTCACGCAATTAGCACTTTCACTGTTTTGACAGGAATTAGATTTTCCTGTTGTAAAAGATTTATTAGTTTTGCCGGTTTTTGTTCCGCAGTTATTTGTAAATAATTCCAAGAGAAACATAGGTATAAATATTTAAGTGTCATAAGCGTATAATAAAGCACTGGAAATCACTTTTTGAAATTTAAAATATAGAGTTGTTTTCGTATTTTTTATGAGATTTTTATTTATATATTAAATTTGTTATTTCATTTTAATTAATTATCTTTTACTACCGATTAGTGTATTTCCCATTTAGTTTAGTGGCGTAAAGTTTTATCTCAACTTCTTGACATAAATTTTAATATGTCAAAAATAATATAATGATTATTTTTTAAAAAGTATACATTTTAGAGATTATCGAATTACAAATGAGCATAAAATATGAAAAATAGTATTTTTCTGATTACTTTTGCTTTTCGTGTTTCCTTCGCTTTACATTTAATCAATTTCTACTTTAATTCTTTTTTCTTAAATGATTAGTTTTGTAAACATTTAATGATACGCCGCTACTCATTAGACCAGTCATATCTAACGCGTTTAATCTATATGTAAAATCGCACCTAAATCAGCTAATAGTTGCTAGGCTTACCGTTAGTTTTTTGATTATTTTGAACTTTCAAAACTAAATTTATGTAATAGATATCGGAAAACAAAATAATAAATATATAATTAAAACGCAGATTTTTTTTCCTCTGTAAACAAATTTTCTATATATTTTAATAATTAATTTTATACATTAATTAAGCATAAAGCATAGACTGCTCGAATGTGGACAATTCAAAACAACAATATGAGCTAATAAAAAATAAAATTAATCATAAATACACGAAAAAAATAATTAGTGAAATATGGTAATTAGGATAAGTAAGAGTAAAAAAATTGAATGCTAATTGAAAAGCAGTGAAAGCAAACGCAACAAGAAAATTGCACAATAAGGAGCAAAAGCAGGTATACTTACAGGTATTACATAATAGGTTTTTTTTAATGCGAATCAACAAAGGGATAATAATAATAATATTTGGTCTCTGCTGATGTCGACCTTGACTGACATAAGCGGTTATTACTTATCAAAAAGAACTAATTTTCTTTTGCATTCAAAAGAAAAGAGTGGTATAAAAAACTACTACTGAGAACTGAAACGGTTTGAGTGAGAGTCCTGTCTATTTTTTACGGCATCATTTCTACAGCGAAGTGATCCCAATTGTTTGTGTCTCCGTTTCACTGGTAATGATGACTAACGCTCCTCCTTATTCTACTTTCGCTAAATTTGTTTGTTAGCCGCCAGTGACTATAAAAACGACACGACGATTTCGATAGTTTCTTATCACTCGACGAAACGTTTTTTTCTGCATTCGACGCAACAACCGTTTTATGGTATATTGGAATACGAGTGTATAAAGTTTTTTTAGAATTTTTTTCCGTTGTTTTTTCGAATTCAATTTTTTACGAGAGAAAAGTTTTTCACCAAATTTTCGCAAAATAAAGTGACTAAAGTGCTAAGAAAATGAAATTAGCGCTAATCTGTCTGTGCGTACTCGTCGTCATAAATAGCGGTATTTGTGGCGGCGGTGGCTATGGTGGTGGCGGTGGCGGTCGTGGCGGCGGTGGAGGAGGTTTGTTATTCTGACTATTTTGAGTTATCGTAACGTAATTATTATGTGAATGTAGTTTGATCTCGTGTTTGATTTAATTTAGTATAGGGCCATAAGATAATTATTAACTAATTTTTTTAATTAGGCTACGGTGGTGGCGGAGGTGGCCGTGGAGGTGGTGGTGGTGGATATGGAGGCGGAGGCCAAGGAGGTGGTGGATACGGAGGAAGCCAAGGCGGTGGAGGTTATGGTGGTGGAG
This sequence comes from Phthiracarus crinitus, assembly GCA_034698025.1. NCBI lineage: Eukaryota > Metazoa > Arthropoda > Arachnida > Sarcoptiformes > Phthiracaridae > Phthiracarus > Phthiracarus crinitus. The sequence continues at coordinate 8,724 of JAQGAW010001327.1, read as the reverse complement.
GCCGTGGTGGTGGTGGAGGTGGTTACGGAGGTGGAGGAGGCGGTCGAGGTGGTGGAGGATACGGTGGAGGAAGTCAAGGAGGAGGCGGATATGGAGGTGGAGGACAAGGCGGTGGTGGCTATGGAGGTGGAGGTGGAGGCCGTGGAGTTGGCGGTGGTGGATACGGTGGAGGCGGAAAAAGTGGCGGTGGAGGAGGTTATGGTGGTGGTGGTGGCGGCCGAGGTGGTGGAGGATACGGTGGAGGAGGACAAGGTGGCGGTGGATATGGTGGTGGCGGACGCGGAGGAGGAGGAGGAGGTTACGGTGGTAGCAGTGGAGGCGGTGGAGGATATGGTGGCAGCAGTGGAGGCGGTGGAGGATATGGTGGCAGCAGTGGAGGCGGTGGAGGATATGGTGGCAGCAGTGGAGGCGGCGGAGGATATGGTGGCAGCAGTGGAGGCGGCGGAAAAGGAGGTGGAGGAGGTAATAAATAACCCGTTATATTAAATTAATTCTCTATATCTAATAATATTATTAAAATAGGAGGATATGGAGGTTCAGGAGGCGGTGGCGGATATGGCGGCTCTGGAGGTGGTGGAGGAAGTTATGGAGGTTCGGGAGGTGGTGGCTATGGTGGTTCTGGCGGAGGTGGCCGTGGAGGAGGTGGTGGAGGATACGGAGGTTCTGGTGGAGGCAGTGGCGGATACGGAGGTTCTGGCGGTGGTGGCCGAGGAGGAGGCGGTGGTGGTTACGGAGGTTCTGGAGGTGGTGGCTACGGTGGTGGAGGCCGTGGGGGTGGAGGCGGCGGTGGATATGGCGGCGGAGGTGGAGGCTATTAAGCTTAACCGCATAAACTACATAACGAGTCATTTTGTAATTTTACCATTCGTAACTGTAAAGTGTTTCTCTTGTAAAATTTGAAATCAAAAAATAATCAGTAGTCAAATGTATTTATATAATCGCGCGAAAAAAATGGTTTATAACTATGGTTTAATCCTATTTGTTGTTTAAAATAAAATTCAAATAACGTTCACGAATTAATTTGTTTGTGCCTCAAGTAATTTAATTTTCTTTTTTTGAAATTATTTATCATTTAGTCTTTTCGCGTGCGGTTACCATTGCGTGTCAATCTTAATCGTTATGAATATTTCGAAGCAAAACGGTTTGCAATTATGATGCGATCGATTGTTCCATTAGTTAAGCGTAACTTTTGTCGCAATAATTAAATAAAACAATATCTAGGCTTTAGTCCTGATTTATGGTTGATTAAAAAACTGTGACTTCTTTTAAGGAGAACTCATATTATTTAAACGGAATGATGTTTGATATTAGAGATAAACTCGTTTTTGAATCACATCAGATGATGCAATGAATTTAAAAACTAGTTTTTAAGTAAACACTTTTAAAGTTAATGACATTGAATAGTCAATACAAATAATTACTTCTACTAAATAAGACTTTTAAAAAGAGATTTCTTAAGTTTTTCAGTTGTGAAGAGTTTTCCAGTTATATTTTCTTAAACTACTTTCTATGACTTCTTGTATTAATTTTAGTTTATTTAATTACAGTGTGTTTGCAGTGAACTTATTAATTAAAACGTTTTAACTGATAGAGAAAGGCATTTTTAGTTTTAAATGGGGTTAAGATAATCGCGGAAACGCGCACTAAAATGATAAAACTGGCTTCGATTTAAGAACTAAGAAACAAAGATTTATTGCTATGACATATTTTGTTAAGTGTTTGTTGTGATTATCATATTTATCAATAGTCACAATCTGTAAAAAGCAATTAATTAATTTTTGCTAAATTATAAATTCAAAAAAAACAATATTTATTAATTATTATTGCTTAAAGGTTTATAATAATGCAGTATATTTCTAAAAATATAAGACAATTAAAATCTTTATTTTGAAAAAATTCGAGTCTATTAAACATTTATCAAATTATAATATCTGGAAGTAAGAAATGAGTTTATAGAAATTAAATAATTTTAGATATTATTTATGATCAAACTAAAAGAAAATAAATTTCTACCAGTTATATATAATAAAAATCTTAAAACAATAAATGTAAAAAATTTAAAATTATTACATTTGCCCGGAAGATTGATTTGCATTTGTAAAAAGTAATACGTTATTTTAAATGATTATTGCTTTGAATAATTAAATATAGTTATTTAACCTTTCAAAGTAGTTTTTTTAGTACTTGAGTAATATATAATCGATTAAAAAATATGAATATGTTGTGCTTGATATATATATTCTTGAGTTATAGAGAAGACAACAAAAAAATTTAAACATAAATTTTTCTAGTATTTTATTAATTAAATCAATATTTTATAAATAAACGCACTAATAATTAACACTAATTTAAGTAATTAAATCAAGTTCTAAACGATTAATATTAATTTATTTTTATTTCAATTTTAGATCTTTTCTCGTATAGCTAAATATAAAGTGAATCAGAATTAATTAGTCACTCAATTAAGTACTCGCTTTACAAAAATATTTTATCACTAATATGCAATTTAATAAATGTTGAATAAGTAAATGAATTTTTAAATCTTAGAATCAAAGCGAGCGTATTTATAAATTTCGATCTCGTAATTATCAAATTATTTATATTACATTATTATTTATTATTATTAGTTTTGCCATAAAAGATAAATCTTTTTATCAATTACTCATTTCTATAACAGTATAAAATTATTAACAGTTTTAATAATTATATAGAATAAAAAATCTCACAAATAAATAATAAAATGTCATATGAGAACATAAATATGTCAGGTTTTAATATATTTAAAAAAATATTGTTGCTTTATAATGAATTATAATATTTTTACATTATTGAACCTCTTGATCGTTATTCAATTATAAGTTCAAATAATAATTATATAAACTTTTACGTAAATAAATAAAACGTCTTTTATAAAATAAATATATTGATATAATAATGTCAAGTTTCAATAAATATTGCCGTAAAAATATATATTAAAGGAATAAATTTAAGTTTAGTTAATAACGTTAAGATAGCAAATTAAGTGCTATGAATAATTCAAAATTACGCGTTAAAAATCAATACTAGAAAACCATTGCAGAAGTTTATGATTGTTTTTCGTATTTTCATTAATATTGATTGATTTATTAGTTTATTAGTAGAACATTATAATAGCAATTCAATAAATTTATATATAATTTGTAATATTTTTGATAAAATTTTTAATTATTTTATTTGAGTAGATAATATTAAATTATTAAGCTTAATGAATATGTTTATTATAATAATGCAACTATAAGTTTGACAAAAATTATATCATAAAACGTAAGTTAATAATTTATTCATATCTTATTCATATATAAAACAGCCACGAATTCGTAAAATAACTGAACTTTTTAATGATATAACAAATAATAAAGTTTAACTAAAAATTTTAATTATTTATATTTAATCGATAATATATACATCAGTATTATTGTAAAACAGTGACATTAATAGTTTATTTCAATATATATCTTTCAATTTATGAATATTTACTTGAATAGTAATTTCCAAAATTATATCATTTGGTAAATATTGTTGATTAAAATATGAAAAAAATCGATGCAAGTAAACCATTGCCGCCATATATGATAATAAAAAATGCTGGCAATCACTTCTATGAGATAGGATTGTGGCAGTTTATGATTGGAAATGCTAAGCGAAGTCTGATTTATTTTAATCCTATTCTAACACTAATATGTGTTATCATACTTTGCATTCGATCAATTGTATCGTTATTAACTAAAACCGAAAACATGAAGTTTTTTGTTCAAATTGGCGACTACTCATACTTTATAAATACACGCTTTCAATTTAATATTTGTGTAATCTTAACATATTTGCTCGCAATTATCACACAAGCGATACATTACTGGAATTACAAACATGATATTTATCCGTCATATATGAAGGTGTTTGAAATGATGGCTGGATTTAGAACACCATTATCTGTTGGTCTCACTAGTAATAAGAAAATAATAAATTTAATGAATAAATCCAGAGTTGTATTCAAGATTATTTCCCTAAATACTTATTATTTATTTCCGACAGTCGTTTTTATTGCTAATATGGTTGTCTTAGCGTTGAATTGTACACTAATAGAAATAATAATTTACGCAATTCCATGGAGTCTACTGCTTGCTTATGGCGCCAATTGTTCTATCAGTTATATTATTTATCAAATAACTTATTTTTATTTGATTTGTTTATATTTAAAAATAAAAATCAACAAAATTAATTCCGAAATCACAAATAGTGTAAAGAAATCGATTTTCTTAAACCATAAAAGAATGCGAAATCTTCATGAAATATATTTGGAAATCAAGAATTATAATGACAACTATTGGGCAATATTTGCATTTTGGCTCTATTTATTTCTCATTGGAGTTACAAGTAATTGTCTCTATAGCTTATTGTATGGTAAAATGAATGCTACGATTCGTTTAACGTTTATATACGGAATGACAATTACCATTTTACTGTTTTTCGGTTTAATGAATACCGCTTCGTCATTGGCTCACGAAACTGGAAAGTCTTATGTTCTGGTTTCGATGTTATACGTGCGTGATATTAAGAAACAATTTAACATCAGAATGAAATTAAAGGTATATAAATTGAAATTAGCAATAAATTAAAATTAATTATTAGTTATTTATTCAATAGTTTTCGGTATTTATTGAAAGATTAAGTCAGAAAAATGTTGGATTTTACTGCTGGAAACTATTCATTATTAATTATTTTCGCTTCTATGAGGTATTGTATGAATAATTTAATTTTGGGTTTTAATTAAAAATTATAAATAATTATGACAAATTGATTTTATTTAAATTTGATAACTTTTTATACTTTTAACGTAGGGATTAACGCTAATCAGCTTATTTTTCTTGAAAATTGTTGAAATGCAACAAAATAATCTTTAAAGCAAACTGCAATAACATTTATTAAACCTTCAAATATATTTATCTCATATTCGTATATTGTATTCAATTTATATATTATGACATACTGTATATCTGTATTTGTAGCATTAGATTATTTAGCCTTATTATTATAGTATTTTTCGATATTACAAAATTATAGTTTAGAGTGCGAATCATCAAAATATTAAGGCCCGAGCCCGATGTAGGCCCGCCAAGCATAGGCCCGAGCCCGTAAAGCCCGACAAATTTAAATTATAAAGCCCGATCGGCCCTATTTTTCGATCAAACGTTTAAGTTATAATAAAAAGTAATAAAACATGTTCAAAATTTTTTAAAACAATTAATGTAGTAATGAAAATATATTTTAGTATTAAATTATACTGTTTTCTGAAGTGAATTAAATGAAATTCACAACAAAATTTTACAATTTTGTATTAATATAACGAAAAATTTAAAATTGTGTTCGAAATCGGGCCTAAAAATTTTGAAATAAAGCCCGCTCCGATATGTTTTTCTTAACATAAGGCCCGAACCTGAAATATCGGGAACCCGTTTCGCTCTCTAATAAAGTTTTGACAAATGACTGTCTATGGGCAGAAAAATCGTTTGTATATTCTGTATTTTATGAATGATTTTAGATTAAAATATATTATTTTATCACTGTTGTAAGAATTTGTGGTGTTTTTTATACATCTCAATGTAATGAAACTGTATTTAACGCGACTGATGATAACAAACCCAGTGTTTTAATCCATAGCACTTTTGTACCATTGATAATAAGTTAAAAGCTAGCTAACGCTACATTTGCTATAACTCGCATAGAAAGGATGGACATGTCTAATGATCCATTAGTAATGAACATAGTCTAAACTTATGAACGAAAAACGTGAGAATATGCTTGCTTTGTCTAAACTGAACTTAAGCACGATAATTGAGCATAAAATACAAGCTCAATCTCGAAACAAGAATTATTGATCTTATTTAGAATATTATTATAGGCGCGATGTCAATGACATTAGGAATTTTTGTAAAAAGAAATATGGAATTTTAAGTTCAATATCTTTTCGATACTTATAAAAATTAAGACATTTGAAAAGCATTTGTTAGGTCATGAAAAGTTATATTTAAATCGTTAGCTTATAATAACCAAACCAAACGGTTGATAATTATTGAATTTTTATGTAATAATAGACATATATCACACATTTAATCGAATATATATAATTATATCAAAGTATTCCGGAGATACCAAATTTTTCAAACCGTTATATACTAATTAGTAAACGGGTATCCGAAATGTCGGGTTCGGGTCGGGTAGGGTAGGGTTTTGAAAAATTTGGAAGAAAACCCAACTAAACAATAAAACATCGATTTATTGCGTAAAACTTTTAAAAATTTGCAAAAATTTTGAAATATGACATTTTTATATAATTTAAATAATACTTAATTATTAAATATATTTTCTATTTTTAAGTAAGTTTTTACTATCATTTACATTTTTTTAGACAATTTTAGCAAAATTAGTTGAATTATAGAAATATTTTGATCATCGGGTCGGGCCGGATCGGGTCGGGTTGAAGCCTGTCGGGTTCGGGTCGGGTCGGTCGGGTTAAGATATGTCGGGTTGGAGACGGGTTCGGGTTTAATATTTCTAACGATTTACTAGTCTAATATATACCGCATATCAATTATTAATAACGCAAAACCTAGAGATGAGAATTTAGGCTCAGCCTAAGCCTATGCAGTAGGCTCTAGGCTGACAGGTTAGAACTAGAGATAGGCTGTAGGCTTAGGCTCCAATATATTGGTTAGGCTTAGGCTTAGGACGGCCTATACTGTCATAGGCTTAGTCTTAGGCTCTAGGCTTTAACGAATTTCCATTGATCCTTTATTTTTTAGTAAAATTACCAATTTTTAAAACTTTCTTAATGCAATTTTGAAACTTTGAGTAATTAAAACTCTAGACATTAGAAATTTTGTATTGACATTACAATAAGTACAAATTAAAATTTTTTTGCTTTGGAACTTTTGTTTTAGATTAAAATAGGTAATTTCTTTAAGTAAAAATTACGTCATAGAGCATAGAGGTTAGGCAGCCTAAATTAATTTTAGGCTGTAGGCTTAGGCTCCTGAAAAAATGATAGTCAGTAGGCTTAGGCTTTAGCCTAAGACTACGAAATAATGTAGGCTTAGGCTGTAGGCTGAGCCTAAGCCTAAGGTTAGTCCGCCTAAAATGCTCATATCTAGCAAAACCTTAACAAATTTATAGATTATAACTGCAAAACATTCGTATCGCCTAATATTTTAGAATTATTTTAAATTCCACATCAAACAGACATTGTATTTTGTAATTTAAATTTTTTATATAAATCTTTTTATTGTTAGAAAGAAGCCTAAATTTAAAAAATATTATAAAGAAATGTCACAGAATATTTTTATAAAGTAAAATATTTTAAATAAATCATCTCAAAAATTTGCTAATATTTTCAAAAATAAGTTTAAAAAATAATCAATGATTATTCACAGAATATTATTCAATTTTGTCAAAAAAGATTAACCCCTTTCCAAAATTTTTATTAATCTTTGCCATAGGCTACCTTATAATAACTACCATATAATCTGATCTAGTGGAATTTATAACTACTGGATCTCGAGAGTCACTTTTTCTCCCAATAAAACTTTTAAGCAAAATACTAATACAGATTTTATGTCGCTTTTATATCATTTCAGTACCGGTAATACAATAATGTAAAATATAGTGCATTCATATTAATGAATAATTTATTACTGATTTTGTTCGATAAGTGAGGAAAATGCAAAAACTTTGCTTCCATTTAATGAGAATGAATTAATTTATTTTCTAATGAGAACAGTATCAAATAACACAATAATCAATTTTCATAAAATAATAGCTAAAAAATACCGGACATGTTTCATACTACATATTGCTATGATATATTATTATATCTTTATTAACTAAACCTAATTAATAGTTTAATGCAATTTACTTTATTAATACATGAAACAGAAAAAATTGTTTTATAGTTTATTACACAAACAAATAATAAATCTTTTACGACCGACTATCGATCGTATTTTAATATTTCGAATATAAAGTTAGTATTTGTATTAAATTCTTCAGAAGTTATGCGTTAATTTATAAATTTGAAACATTATGGAAAACTCTTGCTTCAATGTTTCGGAATCAAGTATGCTATCATTGAATACAATCGATTCCATAAACTACACGAAAAAGATTGCAGTCGTAATTATGCATTTTATTCCATTCGTATTGTTTTACAAAAATATGATTTGTGGTATTTTAATCAAACTTATTGTCGAATTCGCTAAAAAATACAACTATAAGTAAGTTTTTATGTAAATATTTTATCGATAAAAAAATATAATGCAACATCTAAACTAAATTCATTATAAAGTTATTTGGATAAATTTATACAATATGTTTAATTTTCCATTGTTTGTTAAAACATATATTACCGCATTATTGCATAAATATTATGATTATGTGATTTTGTATAACCTAAACGAAATGTTTTGCTTAAATATATTTTTGATAACTAAATTTTTTGAAACAATTTAATATTGTTCTCAGAGTTAATAACTCTGATAAATCAAATTCATTGACTTACATTAATCATGAAAATACTTATTTTTTATTTAAAGCATTAAACTGATAGATGGCTATGACTTGCCCGGTGCTATCAAATTAATGAACAGTAATCAATCGGATATACTATTGCAACCAATATCACAGACTTTTCAT
>JAQGAW010001326.1:0-19933 GCA_034698025.1 Phthiracarus crinitus | reverse complement strand
AATTAGATTACTACCGTAGGTAGGGGGGTCTGGGTACGCTACGCTGATACACCGCGTATATCTCGTTCAGCTAGCACCTACGTTCCGTTACTCTGCCCAAATTACCTGCTTCCTGTGCGACTTATATGCTTAGCGTTTGTATTTGTATTTAATAATAATTGTCTGTATGATAATCTAATCTAAGTGGTAATTAAGTATAAGTAATCTTATTTATGAAATATTAATATATCAACATCATATATCTATTTATAGTATGTAGTTTTGCTTATTGTTCAAATAGAGTTAGCAATAAACCATAAGTAGTTTTTATCAATAATAGTAATATTTCTTGATTCTATAATTCAAGGCATGGCACGCAAATTACCTTTAATGGATTTGGTATTGCTCAGCGAAATTGCAAACTATAAAGTTAACCCCCAAAATATAGCGAAATTATTGAATCAATCTGAGGAAAAGAAAGAGTGGGTTATAAAAATTCTACAAATTTTTATAGATGGCAAAGATTTCATTAAAACAATTGTCTTGATGGCTATTAATTACATTTTCATGTATTCAACGAAAGCAACAGTCCTTAGTTTTGTCGATAACGGATTAATCACCATTTTGTGCACTTATTTTTATCTCGATGATGCAGAATATCAATTCCAAATGTTAAATGTTTTACTAGGCGTTTTTATCAAGTTGGGAAAAAATTGTAGTAGTGTCAAAATTGAAATAAATCGTCGGGATTATATTCTCAAAACAGGGATATTGGATGAGATAAAAAAACTAAGGACAAGCAATAGCGAAAGGATTCGTGCCATTACAAGTGACATTATTACTTTATGGGATGAAACGTGGGAAGAAGATCCAAATGAAGAGCAATGTTCAAAGGATTTCTTTGGATTAACTATATTTGATCATAAAGTTTCTTCCACCATCCCGATGGATACCGATGAGCCACAGCCTTCCACATCTACCGCACTTGTACGCCCATCATATTCACTGCCTAAGGGGGATTATAAATTCATTGTAGATTATATTAATGAAGTAAAGTTTGTCAAAGGAAATGAACACGCGATCAAACCAGCAAAATACAGTAGAATTCCTGCCCGTCTACAACCATGGGGGGCAAGTACTGAAAAGCATAATTTGTCTGATAGGGAAATGTTGGAAAGAAGTAAAATGATATTTAATCGGACAGAACGTAAAGGATATCTAACTTTTTTTAATCCGGGGAAAGTGTATCCGTATGCAGGCATTGCTTTCTATAAAAAGGAGAAACGTACAATGTTGAGTAGATTAATTAATATTGAGATTTCAGACAGAGAAGGTAGATCTTTATACCGAGCATGCATTACGTCTTACTGTAGAAATGACGAGGATGAAAATGAATTAAGAATTACAATGAAAGAAATCCGAGAAATAATGATACATACCACTTTATGTGGCATGGGTTTGAAATTTTGGCGTTTTTTTAAATTATTCCCCAAAGGAACATTCATTAATATCTTCGACGTTTCTACAGTATACACTAATTTTGTAACTCAAAAGGATGTAAGGGAGACAACCCCACTTTTAAAAAATCAAAGCAAAGAAGGAAGACTAGCGCAAGCCTGTGCCCGATTATACTTCTCCATATTGACAGACCCCTGGAATAGAAATGGAAAAAATGGTGAAATATACCGTATTTCCTGCATGACCATTGCTGAAGAGATGGATGAGCCCCGATTCCCTAGTCCACAAAAGTTTAAAAAGGTTTGGTTTGCTCGCAAAGTTCAATATCCTTCTAATTAATATTTGTTTAATATGATTTTGTTTTTACTTTTGTACACAGTATACAATAACATTTTTTTTTTGGATTTATAATAATTGGTTTTAATGGGTATTTCGTTATTTTATATATTAGATAACTATTTCCAAATGATATCATAAACAAATAATTAAAAAGGGTAATAATTATTTTGGTGGTGGATATTAAATGATAATGAAGTATTTGTATAATGTTTTTTTTGTTGTTCACAGTAAATTTTTAAAATGCGTTATTTTTGTTGATATTTTTATTTGATAGGATATTTAGTTTAAATTATAAAAAGAAACGGTCGCTTGAGATGGTTTAATGGCAGGGGTTAGACACTGCGGTTGGTGCGGTGCAATGGGATAAATATGTGTTTATTTATTAACATAAAATTGAAATCTTAAACGAGTTGTCCTGTTCCAGTTAGACGTTGAGCGGTTCGACGCAAACCCATTTAAGTTTATAATAAAATAATCACACGTTTAATTTCAGTGTAATCAATATTCAATATAAAATTAATTATATATTAATGCTTTCCTTTCAGTTTTAATCCTATCTTTAAAAATATACATATATTAGTATAAGAAAATATGAATTTATTAATATTGTATTGAATTCCTCTTACATATTAGATATGAATTCGGGTAAAGTAAACCAATCGAATTATTTGGGAAAAGGGAAATATCCTAAGCAAAATGCAGGTGTTTCAGAGATTACATCCGCTTGTCAATTAACATCTGTTAGTGCCGAAAAAAGTGGAGATAACAACAATATTGATAAGCCTAGTACTTCATCCGGATTCTTTCATAATCCTGTTCAAGAGTTTAGATCATTTAATAAACGTAAAGATATGTTTGTCAAATTCAATAACGAGAATTTCAGAGAAACCACTTATGATTGGTCTAAGATGGATAAAGCATTTGCTAAAAGAGGAAAAGATAAACCCGTTGTAACTACTGAAAAAACAAATGATAAGCGAAAACATTGGAAATCATGGGGAACTGTCAGTAGAGGTGAACGTAATATATCTAAAGAAAGCAACATAGCACTTCTGTTTTCGAAAACCACGCTATCATATGTAATGGCCAAATGCGGGATAACACCATTTATAACAATTTTTCCTCAACCCATGATTAACAACATACATCCATTAGACAAAGACTTCTACAAACTTATAGGAAAAAGTGGGAGACCAATAAAAGATACAATATTTGGATTTAATGACATTCTAAAGAAAATTCACTCAAATCAAGCAATCGGGAAGGATTATGTAGATGTATGCCGAATTAAGATAAAGAGGGAAATTGTTGAAAGAAGACTATTGTCACGAATTCCACGTGAAATAAGACGACAAGTGCCCATGACAAATGTTGACAATGATTTTGCTGAGATCAATTATTATGTTTGCATTACTGATAAAGATGGCGAGGGATTTCAAGGAATCATAATAGTATATGATTATGAAAAAAAAAATTTCTGATGGACGAACCCTCCATAACTATTGAACAGGAAGAAAAAATGAATTTTGATTATGAGTACCTAATAGGTCATACACAGAGAAGAGGTTTAAGTATGGGACTAAATCCCGAACCAAACGACGACTCAGAATATGAGGACAGTGATCCAGAGGAGTTTTACGAAAAATATGAGGCAGATTGGATTGTAAAGGACGCTGAATTGCAGCAATATAATCAAGAGAATATAGATTTACATAAAAAACTTGTTAACAAAATAAAATATAAAACAAGGCATGTTTCTCAGAAAGACTTGATCGAAAAAGCAAAGGCAAACTGGCGTTATCCGTGGAAACATACAGTTCATATTGAGGCTCCAGGATTTACTATAACTTTGGATATTTTGGGGAACCCTATAGAACAGGTCGAAGCAAGGCTTAGAATGAGTCAGACAGTGTTATATGAAATGCAGCCTTTTAATTTACGAAAGCTATTAACCGATATAACTATTGATATATTGCGAAACATGCCTGACCTTTCTGCACCAGCTGATGAAACAATTTTTAAAACAAATCTCAATCCAGATTATCTTAGTATAAACCTGGTAAAGACCTGTAATTGTCCAAGGAAAGTTGACGAGGTACTTAATTCAATTAAATGCGATCATAAATCAATGAATTTTACCTTAAGAGAATTAAACAGACCACCAAACGAATGTGACCTTGCTTTGCCTTTGATGTTTGGGTTGAGTCCGAGAACATATTTTAGAAAGTTGTGTAGTATTATGTAAACACAATTATTTATAATTCATACTTCTATAATTATATTACTATAAACATGATATTAAACATTTTAACCTTAAAATATAATGTTTTTTTATTACCAAACAATATCCGAAACACTTATAATTATGCAATTAAATTTAAACATTTATAATCTAACATTTAACTATATTCTTCTTCGGTATTTTATGTATTAGTGTTGGTATATTTTGAAATAAATGTTGTTAATCATTCAATATATTATAGACTTTATGATTTAGATATTAATACTCTATAATCCTTCTGTTTATATTCAATATTTTATCATTGATTCAAAGTTTCGATGAAAATATAAAATTAATTAATACTTTTGTTCTTATTTCATAATTAGAAATGATGTCAGATACTCATGAAAAGTTAGAACAGGACGACAGTAAAATGGTAGAAATTTTGAAAAGAAGGAAAGAAAGAGGAAAACAAATAAAACGGACACAGGGTATAAAAAGACCAATAGAGGAAGTCAATGAACCGGATATCTCGATGGACAAAACTGCATCAAATAGCATTCAATCTAAAAGAATACAAACCCTACCATTATACGAATTTGATTATCAATATTGTGCACCTCGGATTATCGACAGAAATATGAGTTCATCAAATCCAAACTATAAAGCACCACCTCAGGATTCTTCATTTAAATGGGATAAATTGGATGAAGTGTTAAAGAAAAGAGTGATTGAAAGATCCAATTCTGAAACAGAATCCATTCATCCATTACGGGCAAGAATTGAAGGAACTAACACTCAATTTAAAAAACCGAAATATAGTAAAATGGAGGCTTTGAGTCATATTGTGAATAATTTTGCAATAAATCAGATAGGAAAATTTATAAGAGACTTTCCTAAGATTTTAGATAGTCCGGAACTAGATATAGATATGCCATTTTATGATATGATTGGAAAGAGTGGGTATCCATTAAAGGAATGTCTTTACCAATTTGAGAAGAATATCTTAGATGTTCTAAATAATAACACAGTTGAAATTAGTAACATACACTTTAAACTGCGGGTTTGTATTGTTGAACAGGACTCTTTGTCCTCATTTACTTTAGAATCATTCGACCAAATCATTAAACAGGATGAGAGCAAAGAGGGACTAGATGAGGATGATGATCAGTTAGATGATTTCATTTATCTTGTTGCATCTCTAGAAGATAAATGGAATCGTGTAGTTAGTTCAATAGCTTTAAGATATTCGAAAAAACAAAAAGATTATCAAGTAAATCCTTTAAATTTTGATGACAGAAATCACAATGAAATGAATAAGGAATTCTTAAATATGATGGGTTTTGAACGAAATAAAAAATTTAAGAATAGATTAGAACTAATTGTTGATGATGAATGTGATTTTGAGTTTGAATTGATCAAGAAGACCCAACCAGAATTATTTGACAGACACAACTCTCTTTTTATAAGAGATCCCATTCTTCTTTATATGAAAGATAATGAAGATGACAGTAGTGATTCTTCTGAAAACCCCATGAATGAAAACATTCAAGAATACCAAATATCTGATAATAGTTTAGATAGTACTGTTGAACTTCTTCCGGAACTTGAATTGGATCCGGAAGACCCGGAAGATATAAGAAACAGAATAAAGAAAAATTCAGAGGATGAAGCAGCTAGTCAAAAGTATTTAAAATTAGATCGAATATCAAGGAATGCAAAAATGATTAATGAAAAGAAAATAACCCAAGAATTTCTGACAGAACTTGTTAATAAAAAACGGAGGTATCCTTTTAGGTCTGAGTTTTGTCTTGTTCAACCGGACATTAATTGTGATATCAGTATAGTTGGTTCACCTATTAAACAAATATATGGTACTGTAAGTTTTACCCCACGTCTATCACAGGAATTAACTCCCTTTATTTTAAAAAGATATATTTTAGAATTATTGGACGATATTCTCAAAAATATACTCGATATTAATACAAGCCCTAATGTAATGAACTCCAAACCTGAATTTAGTAAGTTGTCACTTGAAAATCCTAGATGTATCTATAATTGTCCGAGACAAATATTCAATGCCGTAAATAACATTCATTCAAATAGAAGAGTTAACACTATATTGCGTAATCTTGATAGGGTGCCAGTGGAAAGAGAGCTATGTCTGCCAATGATGTTCGGGTTTTCACCAAGAATATATTTAAAGAAAATGTGTAATATTATGTAATCCTATTTGGATAAATGTATTGTTATATAGGGGTGATGTAAATATATGTAATTACACGAAATATTTTGAGGTTATGGTATAATAATTAGTATAAGAATTTTTATCCTTGTAACGTTTTAAGATAAAAGTGTTGTTTTACATTAAGTATATTCTATAATCTATAACTATATAATTAATAGTATATCTTATGCTATTAAAATTAAAATTTAATCAATATATTCAAATATTATAATCTGTTATGCATTTTAATCCAATTTTATAAAAATTAAATGTTTTCATATCTATATGCTTAATTTATTATTCAATTTATAAACAATTTTAATCGTTTGATGAAATAATTACTTTTTATCTTGAATTTGTTTTTAACTTAGAAAGATGTCAGACAAAGAAGAAAAGAAGATAACTGAGGAGGAGGAGAAAAAACGTTTAGCCGCTCTAAAAAGGAAAGAGGAAAGGGGGAAACAAAGGAAACCAACCCGAAGGCCAATTGATGACGATTTTGATATCAACGCACCTAGTACTTCAAGAGGTACTCCTGCTAAAAAACCATCCCCATCTGAATGTGATCAGTCCTCATTCATTCAATGGGACACTCCGGGAGAGCCATTAAACTTTCTGCCGTTGAACTTTCTGCAGAATTTAACACCACACTCTTATTGTAAATTATTATCATCATATAAGCCCGACCACAACTACTGTCTATCACCGACACCTGCTTACACATTAAAACCTAAGGATGATCGACCTTTTAATTGGAACGTCTTTGAGGAAAGTGTAATGCGACATCGGGTTAAACTCGAAAGTTATCCATATGAAAATCGACCATCTTTAGATATGGTGAATCGAGGTTTAAGAAATAATAATTATGGATCGGGTACAATTAGAAAAGGAAGTAGAGAGAGAACAGTCCAATCTGATTTTGGTACATTTGATCAATTAGATATTCTAATCGATGAATATTCTATTAGGGAATTAGCTGAACATGTTCCTAACTTCCCTTTAACAGATTCGGGCAGAGTACAAAGCCTAAACACACCATTCTATGACCTGATAGGCAGGAGTGGTAGGAGGTTAAGGGATTCCTTATCCGAATTCGAAAGGGAAGTAAAACAGAAAAATTATGGGCATCATGACTTTGCTGACATGTTTATGAGAGTTCGGGTGTGTAGAGAATTATCAAAGACACTCTCCGGGGATGTGAGTAACATTAATCCATGTGTACCAGTGCCTATGTTGAATGAACCTGAAAATTTATCGTATGTTTACATAGTTTATTTAGAAGATAATGCGGGACAACAAGTTTGCTCATCAACAATTCGTAGTTATTTTGAAAGAGAAGGTGATGAGGTAGTAGGGGGAGACGTGATAGAGGAAAACATTTATGATTGTTCTATCGAAGAGGCATCCGAGTTATTCTCATTATTCTATAAAAGATTCTTATATATGTTTGGTATGACCCAAGATTCGAATGGCAATGACAAACCATATGAAAAACAAGATAACCCATTAAAACCACTTCCACCTCAGGGTTCAGATTCGGAAGATGAGTCTAGTGAAGTATATTTAGACCCAGATCCAAGTGTATCGGATATAGAGTTAGAGCTAATAAAAAGGGATCAACCAGAAACAATTAGGTATTCTACGCTATTTAATGAAAACCCGGAACTGTACGAAGGTACAGTTAATAGCGCAGAGTCTGATGATATTTCAGATGACGAATTGATTGAATCACAAGTAAAAGAAGAAAAGGGCTTTAATGATACTAAGAAAGATACAGATGATAGTAATCCTGAAGATACTTCAGTTGAAATTGTGTGGGATGATTTGACGGATGAGGAGAAATCAATTCGTTATCTGATAAACGATATCACAATGAGAAATTTTAAAATGATAATGAAAGAAAAAATTACAGCGCAGGAAATAAAGGAAAGATTTATGCGAAAATGGAGGTATCCATTTAAGATGTTTTTTGTTTCGTCCCAACCCCACATGGAATGTCACATTAATATAGTAGGTTCGCCAATTAAACAGGTCACTGTAGATGTTAGAATGTCCCCGTATCTGACAGCCGAACTAACACCTTTTCTGTTGAAAAAACTATTATATGAGTTGTTGCATGATATCATTCGAAACATGCCCGAAAATATGGAACATAGTCAGCCTGAGTTGTATAATCTATGTTCCCCATATAACAGATAAAGCACACATACAATGCACAACTGTCCTAGAGCTATTAGGAATGTTTTAAATGGGATCAGTTCGAATGATACCATTAATTTTAGGCTTAGAGTTATTGAGCGGTTGCCTATCGATAGTGAGCTTGCACTTCCCATGATGTTTGGACTCTCCCCTAAGATATATGTTAAAAAAATGTGTTCCATCATGTAATTTTTTTTCCTCTCATTGTACACACAATATAAATGTTATTCATATAAAAATATAATAATACAAATATTATATGGTGATGGGAATAATATATCATATTATTTTTAATTATTTGCATCCAACGGGATAGTAGTTTAGTCATAACTATTAAATATCATTTTATTTATTTTTAAAAATTAATCAATTTTTGTACTTTAATTATTTTGATTTTATTATTAAATGTTTTAGCAACAGAAATCTGATTAGTTTATTTTTAGTTTTAGATTTTAGTAGAACAGTTTACAATACATATACATAAAATGTTTATTTTGTTGTAAAAAGTTGTTTTTTTTTCTACCATAAATACTCTTTTATCGAAATCAAATTTATTCGTGCATATATTTGTGAAAATAAAATAAAGTACTCACTGCACTATATTTTTTTAATGTAATGATATATATTTTCTAACAACAATAGCATAATAATTTTCTAAATAGTTTTCTTGTAACGCGTGTGAGAGAAGTTTACATCTAACGTGTAAATGTTAATGTGTTGATATTAATCACACTCGATATATATGTAAATCTAAAGTGAAGAAAATGCGTTTGTCTGTCATCTATTCGATAAGAATGATTTCATCCTACAGTATTATAAAGAAATTTATAAAACAAAAGATAAACTAATGGCTGAACAAAAGACACGTTTCAATACATAATAACATAGTTTAACTGATGCAATGAAAAATAAAGAATAAAATAAAACAATTTTTCTATACGAATGGTCGTATCAGATCGCTGTTAGAATGAAATTTAAATATATATTTATTAAATTTATATCCACGGAAAACATGATCCTATCATAAAAATATTTAAAAATGTATTTTTAAAAAGTTTTTGTTCCTTAAATAATTTCCGATAAATATTATATATAAGATTTCAACAAAAAACCTCTTCCGAAAAATTGATGAACGAAACACTTTTACAATCGTTTATACGTTTTCCCACATAATGATATTCAAAATTGATAGATGAAATAGAAAGAGAAAAAATATCTCACCATAAAAATAAACATTGAAGAGTGGGTCACACTCATCATCAGTGCTCGACTGCTACTAAAATATTACAATTATTCCGTGTATGGCCAACATTAGGGTCAACGCACTCGTGTACTACAATAATGTTATGGCCAAAAACTCTTCTAATCCAGTTTTGCAATAAATACCTTATAAGTTACATACAACTAATGCATGCACTCTTCTCTCTTTCTCGTAATTGCGCGCATCTTTGCCTCCGAAGCATAGAAAAGCTATTAAAAGATTGCTTTCTAAATATTTTTATTTTTATACGGAATGCGCCAGAAAATGCATAACACTTTTTTTGCAATTAATCTCACGGAAAAAAAACGAAACGCACGGATACTGGAATAATAGGAATATTTAATATGACGGAAAATCACTATATTTAGATATTAAATAGGAAAAAATATATGTTTTCTAATTTGTTTTTAAATTATTTCTATAATTGTAATTTCCATCACTCATTCGGAATAATAATATTCTCTCCATCTCTTCATGATATATATTAATAACAAAATTCATTTACATCTGAAAAACATTTCTCTCGTTTCTTGTTTTCACGCTATTTATTAATAAATATTATATGAATGAATGAATCACTAAATCAAGAAAAAAAAACGGTTTTTTATGATTACTATTTTGCGCTCTTAATTGTCAAAACGTACGCATTTTTAATGGGAACCCATAGTGTGAGAGAGTAGTCGTGAATAATTGTTATGCCATATGCATAAACATCTCGCGTGATATAAAAATGATTGCGCATTAAAACGGCACACAATTGAAAACAAGAGCGCAATTTTCATTTAACGATTTAAATTTCGTTCGCTCATTGAAGTTTATAGACCCCTTCGTTATAATCCAGCGAAAAGTTGTTTGCAAAGAAAAAGTGATTCATAAATAAAACAGCATTTAAACAACTTTTCCTGTTTGTGTGTGTCTTCTTTTCTCAACCGAATATCTTTCTATCAGTTGACTAGCAATGATGGAATAGCTTCGCAAAAATGAGAGAGAACTAGAACTAATTTTGGTTGTATGACAATACACAGCCGAAAACGTGCATCCATTTGAATAGATCTATTAAACTTGAATATGAATATAGATGTATGCGTATTCAATCATTTTAATTGTATATTTCATTATATTCTTCATTATATATAGATATTTTTTACATCAATAAATAAATAATTAAAAACCGATAATATTTTTTTATTTTGGCGTCGAACACAATGCGTATTTTTATGAATAACATTTCAAAGGCATTTTTTACAATTGAAAATTGTTTGGCACAAAATTATTGCATTATAAATAGTAAGTTATTAAAAAGTTTAAATTATAATGAATGTGTGTATGCGATCGAAAGAGAGATAAAAATAACAAACAAATTAAAGTTTAAATCGCGCACACATACCCATTATGTTATTAACGTGCAAAGTAGTGGCTAATGTATCAAAAGTTTTTCGTTTTACGGATGGAACCAAAAAAAACATAACAATGTCATTATGACAATTAATAGTTTTGTTACGAAGTCATTATCGCTGTGAGCGCGCACACACCTTATATTATGTCAGTTTTTTATTCCGTTTTTATATGATATAATATCATCTTCATATCCACGTAATAAGTCCTTAGCATTGTTACTAGTGATCTCTTTTTTGTTGCACTCACAGCGCAGCAACTAATGCTTTAGAAAAAGCCTTTTCTTTTTGTTCGCTTTGTTTGCGTATGTGTCTCGCATATAATTATAATGTTAGCGATCATCAATGTGTGAGCGGTTTTTCGCGTTTTCACATTTTTGACGCTCGAATTGGAGCGATGTTAGAGCGGGTAGTAGTCGGTCATCATTTTGATTTCGGGGAATTAGAATTTTTTAAGATCTTCATATGAATGATTGCGTTTTTAATTGTCTATATGCCCCCCTCTGTTATATTAATTTTTTTCTCGAGTTTAATCGCGTTATTCATCACCATTGGAGTTCGTATAAATTAACGAAACACAACGAAAAATAGAATAATGGACGAAATTAGACTGAATAACTTAGCATTCGCTTGTATAGAAAAAAATTATTCAAATTTTTTTGTTGCTTTGAAGAACATATGCATGACTTTATTTAAATTTGGATTACTATTACGCAATATATATGTACTGTATATGGACTGACAATAATAAAACAAAATGATGTTAAAATTTATTACTCCGTTTATTCTTGTTATTTTTTTGGAAAATATTTATTTATATATATATTTTAATTATTCTCACTGGCAATCAAAACTGATCTTTTATTTTCGCGAAATATTCGTAACTTACTTGTTATTTTTATTCCACGCATATTATTCCCAATTGGAAAATACTTTTTCGGTAAATGACTTTTTGTGCCGATTGTTGAGAACTAATGCCTGAATTAACTTCTCCGTACTCTGTTTATACAAAATTTATGGCTATAGTAAAAAATTACTGTTTTATTAGTTTTCTTTCTTCTTTTCCATTTAAAACGTCGTTTGTATGGCCATTCGAATAATTAATGGCGAGATATAATAGAGTTAAACCCATTATATATATAACTTTTGGTTTTTTTTTATAAATTTAAGCGAAAATAAAAACAAAATAATACGCACACAGAAATTTAAATTTCAAATTAAAACAATAATATATAAAATCGGAAAAAGCTTTTTCTGGAAATTTAATTTTTTACATAAACTATAGATAACGAGAAAATTAATAGCATTGTGGGCCAAAGCGATAAATTTTTTTCGCAAACACGAATCATTTTTGTTGTTGTTGTTGCTAATCATGATTATATTAAACTAGTTTTCCTATTATTCTCTCATTGTATTTATAGACGATTAACGAAAGATGAGTAAACATTAAGCAAATACCGTATTTTTAAAAGAAAATTCTTGTTATCTTTTCGTTTGCGCTTAATATTCCATAAATATCACGTTTTACTTCGGTATAAATAAACAAAAATCAAGTTTTTATAACTTTATAGTTAGAAAAAACAATAACAAACCCATTAAAGTGCTTTTAATTCTGAAAACATTTTAAGCCTTTAACTGATTGTTTCCAATACTGGAGACAGTATTAATGAGAATTGAAAGAAAATTTGAAATTCTAAATCCCAAACATCTTATGCTATTTTCGTTACGAGTACTCGAAAATAATTATGAACTTATAACTGCCACAAAAATCGTGATTCCTTTCTAATTACGAATCATGTTATTTCTTACTCGTTTTTTTTCGGTTGTGTTAACGGAAAAGATGAATAGACTATAACATAACGCATCGCATCATTATTACACTGAGAAAAAAACGTATTCCTTCTCTTTAAGGGGTTAATAAACTTTTGAAATATGGATATATAAAACCGACAATTTAATAAACGTAATACCAATTAAATATTAATAGTGTTAAAAAGCGGAATTCGTATGATTAAACGCACGATTTTTATCTCCCAAAAACTTTTCATTATGTGTCTTAAAATCTCTTTTCACTTTTTTTCCGCAAACTCTTCTTTCGCACTCTTTTAGACTTTTCTGACTCTATTATTGGGTCAATAGACGCACTTGAATAAAACTTGGCGAACAAAAAATACGTTACAAACACTTAACATAGTTATGTAATTATATAAATATTATATAAATAAATTATGCATAATTTGTAAGCGAAAAAAAAACAGTTTCGCGAACTCATCCCCACTTATTTTTAGCCGTTACAATGAACCTCACGAATAATATAATATCGTTGTAACGGTTTCTTTAGTAGGCATTAAGCGAGAGGATGTTTTCTCATATCTATTAAGCATGAGTTTTATTTCGTTTTTTATTAATTTCTAAATATACGATACAATGAAGCGGTTGTTTGTACTGCGGTTTGCGAAATGAAAATAATATCATGTTATTTATTCCCGAAATCATTATTATTTTCGTTACTTTGAATAAAAGTTTTATTTTTTTTTGTAATTCATATAAATGCTATAAATGGCATATTAATTAATTTATTCGTCGTAATTATTATTTTTTTTCTGTGTTAAGTATTTTTATAGTAATGTAAATTTTTCGCCTTTTTCTATATAATTATTTTTATTATTTTTTTTCTATTTTTCATAAGTCACACACAATTCTAATACTAATTCTTTCATTTCGTTTTTATTTCTCTTTCAAAACTACACAAAAAAACTTAAATAATTTTCTTTATCTCATACAAAACGTGTGCGTATTTTAAATCAAATTGTTTAGAGACTGAAAATAATTCCGCACTTCATTTGTTATGCTACGTATGTATGCGTTTTACTACTATTATTATTTACCAATTTTCTAAAATAAGAAAGATTTAGCGAAAAACCTAATGAATTATTCATATATTGAAGTGTTTTTTAGCTTATTTTTAAACACAATACGAGAGTTACCGTTTCGTACGCTACAAAAGAGTTTAGCGAAAACATCGTCTTCCTTATAGAGAAGAAAATGTAATCTTTATTTGTATATTATAAAAAAACACAGTACAGATTTGGTTCACATTAATCTAATTCACTATTACGAGCAGCATCTGTCCTGCGGCTAAAAACGTTTTCAAACTATACTTACAGTTAAAACGAAAGCGATTTGTATTCGTGCGAAATTGCATTAGATTTTAACGGGAAAAATAAGGATTTTATAGCTCACTAATCAGCATTTACTTTTGTCGTGTTTTTCACTTGCAGGGAAACAAAACAAAATTATGATTCAAAATAAAAACTTTTTTAATGTTTCTTTTAAAACGTTTTTTTTCTATTAATTTTTTCTTCGCTAAATAACAAAATTTCATACAAACTGCTGCTATGAAGTCGACCATAAAATCGTTAGTTTCCTATTATTACTGTCTTATTATTATACGCTAAATGGATGAGAAAATATCCCCAAAATAAAGAACAAAAATTTATGGCAAAATAAAAAGCGAAAAAAAAGAAAAATACAAATTACCCATAAATATACGTAATCTAAAAATAGTACGGCATATAACAAGTGATGTTCGCGTATATACGATCATTGTATGCGATATGATATGCAAAGCAGTTTAATACCTGCTTAATTCAATGGTGCGTGTAAATAGCGCTGGCAATGATGATGCCTTAATTGCGGGGCCGTTCATACAAAATTGATACTAATAGCGATGGACGTATGAATGGGGTATGGATTCAAATGCGGGGATCGCTGTTGCTATTGTCTGCTGGAGTTCATCAGCACACGGGCACACACTTACAGGCAAACAACAAACAGTGGGATCAAGTGTTCCTCAAATAAGCGAAACAGAGTGATTGTGCCCGTGATTGATGCTTATAGTGATTGCGTATATACCCGTTAAGCGCTTATACTCGAAGGGAGATCTGATCAGTAAAGCAAAATACACGAAATATATTGCGAATGATATGTTACACATTTTTTGTACGCAAAGGTACGATGACTTAGACATGATTTTCTTCCAACGCTTACGCAGTTCTTAAAAAATTTAACGCCAACGCGTTTGTTTGTCAAAAATCATCGCATCCTCAAAAGTAATCACTACATGTTGATCTTGTTTTATATGCATATAGTTTTGACAATCATTATATAGACTGATATGTTTTTTTTCGTGTGGGAATGTTTTCGATACTATTTCAGTCGTAAAGCCAGGAAAACATTAACTAATAAATGGGATAATTTGGTGAATAAATAATTACACAAACAGTTAAATAAATTCTATTGAAACACCGGGTGATTATCGGAAGGAGAATCGTTTGAATGGAAGTAATAAAAAGAAAAAGTTAACAAATTAAATGGATAATTGTAATGATTAATTTGCTTATTAAAAATAATGCAGTGTGAAGTCTATACAAAATGCGTAAATGAAATCATTTCACAAGTTTATTCAATATTGTTGTTCATAATAAACAATTGTCCATTAAATAGAAAAACTTTATACTTAATTATACTAAAGATTTCCCAAAAAACTCTACGTATGATGTATTGGATAAGTGATGCATGGATTAAAAATCCGTACGCAGTGTAATCGAAAAAGTTATTTCGCTACACTATTCAACGCCAAATTTCTTAGTAACTGTCAGTATTAGGTCATCGCGCAAAAAAATGGGATCACACATACGAGATATATTTATAAAATTGTGTGTATAAAAAGTGAGTCGCGAGCGAGCGTTGAAAGAGCTAAAAGGAATCTGGTGTTCCTTCGAATCACGAAACATATGGGATGAGCTCTGAGAAGGAGGTGCGCGACACGAGGCAACGTTACAATACAGGTATGAATCGAAACTCGATATACGCTCGCGAGAGAGTGGAAGTGAGTTAAACAGAGCGCCTTATAAAAAACTGTCAGCAACGGAGTTATGATAATTTAGAAATATGACTGCGTTGGAAATGCAACCTGCGATCACTTAAGCAGAAATAATTGTTGCGTTTTTTATCGATCGTTTTTATAAATGATTTCATTTTCTCTTCACTTTTTATTTCGGTTTTAGCGCTTCGCTTGTGTTTAACGCTGTGTTTGTGTGTTGTGCTTGTGATTTCGTTAAACTATTTTTTCGTTGAGTGAAATTTTTTTAGTTAAACGTTTTAGTTATATAATAAACTGTGTTTCGTCGAAAAATACTGATACAAACTGAACAACCGTTTTGTATTTTTTTTGTGTGTAAATGGTTTACATGTGAAAACTTTTTAAACTTTTGATTTCAAAGTATACAACGCTCGCCAAAACAATGGCACAGTTTGACTATCGGTGCAAATTGTCAACGATAACTATTTCAATAGTTTTGCTCAATTTAGTATTGATTAGTGACTCGATTACCCGAGTCTACGGTGATAGACATGATAGACAAATCAATCGCAAACTCAAACAAATCGGTGATCATCTTTATATCATTAAGTCAAACAAACCAACACTTAGAAGGGCATCATCTGATGCGACCGATATTACACTATTGTAAGTATTAATGAAAAATGATTATCTTATTTTATGAAAAATTTTTATTCTTATATCCGATGGAAAACTAAAAATTCAAATACTTTAACCTTAAAATGCAATTGAAAGATTGCAGGAAAATTAATTTTTCGAATATCGGAACAAACATTTTATTGCTAAAATCAATTCTTATTTCGGTCTAATTTTTCGAACGTCAAGAATATAAAGTCTAAAAAATTCTATCATATAGATGTTAAATTTTTTCAAACATTTTTCGATAACATAACTTTAACTAAAATAATTTGCTTATTATGGGTGACTAAATTTAGACCTTTAACTGGACTAGTTATGGGCAAATTTCTAGCTTAAATTTTATTCATGAGACTAATTAAAATAAAATTGTGATTATTTATTTAAATAAGAGAATAAAACAAATAAACGTATTCAATGAATATGTAAAATTTATCCTTAAATGCAATACACTAAACGTTTTAGATTTATCTTTAAACGCAAATAATTTTAAGATAAAATCATACCAATTTGAAGATAGAATAAAAAAATTGAACTTAAATTTAATAAACCCTGGGTTTTGTTTGTTTTCGCCGATTATTTATCAGCGCTTATAGTAATAATCATTTATCCAATGATCAAATGGGACGTAAAAAAACAAATAAAACCGTATTATGTTTAAAGCGATAACATATAAGAAATATCATCGCAATTTCAATCGTCAAAACTTTTATTTAAATTAACTCCATCTACGCTTTCGGTACAACTGTTTCTCGATAATTCTGTTTTCCAACGGCGCTATCAAATCAGGTTAAGTATAGACTTTAGACGATCCCATAATCGATAAAACAGACACGCTTTAAGCCCAATCTAAAACTCTATTTCAATAATCGTACGCTTTATTACTGTTATTACTATTATTAATAACAAATAAGTCCGTTTTGGGTAACAATTGTTTTTCAGCGATCGTATCGATACGTAAAATGTAAAAAAATGCGTGTCGTATCCACAAAGCTATTTCGAACGCTACGAAAAAATCGACGACTCATAACTATCTATTAAGCATTTTAGATAAGGATGTTATTCGTTGAGAGAGATTTATATAACTCGCTATAATCTATTAGTCGAAACTTTTTCAAATTAAAGTCGGGAAATAATGCTGAAATGGTGTCATGCAATAGAATGAAAAAAGAGATGAGTGCACTCTCCGTACATATCTGTACGTAATAATAATAATAACCCGAAGAGCATAGCAACTCGTTTTGGCTGAGTTTTCTTTTTCACTCTTTTGTAGTCATCATTGTCCTCATATAGAATAGAGTATATGCGAAACATCTTCAATATATGTCTAAATATTTTTATCTTTTTATAAGCCTATTGTTAGCTGATTGGGAGTTGCGTTAATAATTTTGTTTCGATCTTCGATTGCGTGCAATGATTTATAGATCAGGGAAATCTTTATGATGTGATCAATTACTTGTTTATTTTTATTTATGTATTTTTACGATTTCAGCTCTGCTTTTTATAACACATTTTTTGTGACATGTATTTTTAATTTTAAACCCCAAATCTAATGAGCTTTATCTGCTTTATAAATAAATATAAAACTTTTTCTGACATTATAGCAGTACGCTAAGAATGTAGCGAATTATTTTAATTATACTATATCTCCTTTTTCATATTTTTATTTTATTTTTGGTATCAAATAAAATATAAACACAGATTTCCTTTTTCATTCAAATATTTGCAAATTAATTCATTTTTGTTAGATATAGTAATACACGTGAACAAACTGATAAAATTGTTAAAACGTTAACAAAATGAAGCATTTTTTTCCTTTAGAAAAAGGGGTTATGAAAAAAGGTTTGCTCCTATCTATTCGTTAAATGTTTTGCTTCTATCATTTTAATTAATAAAACGTTATCTCGCGTTATATCACATTTGAATTAATTTAGATTTCACGTAAAAAAATTTAAAGTGGCATTTTATTATTAATTGGTTGAATGAGTTCAAAGCAATTTGCGAACAAACGCATTATATTTACTTTATCCATATATATAATGTCAAGAGTAAATCACACTTATTAAGAGAAGTGGCAATTGTTTGCTTATAAAATTTCAATTTTTGTTTGTTTTTCACTCCTTTATTAACATAAAGTAAACCGAAACACCAGACTTCGCAACTCATTAGAAATGATAAGATTGCGACAGAGTCTGAACTGCATATGTCTCCGAGCATATCAATGCCATCGTTTGGCGGATTAGGATCTGGAATGATGGACAGTCTGAAGTCAGCATTTTCTGGAGGTGGCTCTTCTATGTCACTGCTCGGTATGGGCTCTTCAATGAGTAGCAAATTTGGCGTTCATGGAGGCGGTGGTGGATGTTGTAAAGGAAAAGGTAGAGGAATGGGCGGCGGGTATGGATCGGTTATGCCAGGACTGGGGGATAAATCGGCGGAACGTGATGTTAGGAAATACGTTGACGACCAGACACTATCGATGTTACTTTACAAAGCAATGTCATCCAGCAAAAAGGGTGGCGGAGGAGGCGGTAAAAGAGGTGGCGGAAGACGAGGAAAAGGAAGGAAAAATAAAGGTTATTTGTTTGATTTTATGCACAATTTTAAATTTTTAATAATTGGTACCCAATATAAGTAAACGATAAAGTTATGCGTTGTGAGATAATTATGATTTTAAAGAAGAGATTATAATTATCTTTCTATGAAATAAGTATTGTGAATAAAAAATATCTTAGCAGTAATTTTTTTACTTTAATTTTTATGCATAACTTTTTAATAATTTTTAAAAATTTTATTGAAACTTAAAATTCATCCTAAAATTAATATTAAACTTTCAACAATTTAATTATATTAAATTATTAAATTAAAATTTTTTAACCTCTATTTCAGGAGGCGGTGGCGGAGGAGGAAAATCCAGAGGATATGGTGGAGGCGCTGGAGGGGCTGGGGGTGCAGGATATGGTGGTGGAGGTGCATCAGGAGGGTATGGTGGAAGTTCAGGCGCAGGTGGGGGTTATGGAGGAGGTGGTGGTAAAAGACCATGTTGTGGAGGGGGTGGAGCACAGGCTGGTGGTTATGGCGGTGGTGGTGGACAGGATTATGGTAGTGGTGGTGGACAAGGTTATGGCGGAGAAGGAGGTGCCTATGGCGGAGGTGGAGGCGGTGGTCAAGGTTATGGTGGAGCTCAAGGCGGAGGTCAAGGTTATGGTGGAGCTCAAGGCGGAGGTCAAAGTTATGGTGGAGATAGCTCTCAATCCTATGGAGGCTCTCAAGGATCAAGTGGTGGTTATGGCGGAGGAGAGGGTAATAGTTTATC
>JAQGAW010001325.1:0-19935 GCA_034698025.1 Phthiracarus crinitus | reverse complement strand
AGAGAGAGAGAGAGAGAGAGAGAGAGAGAGAGACCGCTAACAATGGTTTTATGATGTTCACTCTATAAAAGCTAAATACCAAATAAATCAAGATTTTAAAGAAACTCAACTTTACTATTTACAACAATGTTCTATAATACGATAAAAAATTTGTGAAACAATTTAAAGTAAGAGTTTGATTCCTTGCTTTAATATATAGTGGGCAACAATAGAAACAATTGTTAAAATTATAATAAAATAAATGTCCATAATATTTACTTTAAAAAATTAACTAACATTCTATTCAAAGAAAGCACAATGTTTGTTCTTTATTTTATTACTTTATAATTATATTCGGTTTTTACTTGATATTATATTCTTATGTCAATAGTATTAAAATTTAAGTTTTGTTGAAATGTTTTATGATTTTTGTTTTTCTCATTAAAAGTTTGTGTAAAACAAGATATTTTTCTACTTATAAACTTATTCTACGTCCTTATTATGCGTAAACATTTTTTATTACATTGTTATTTCACAAAATCATATTTTTTAATATAAGTTTTTTTGTAATTAAAGCAATTTACACTTTTTTTAATTTAACGCTAAATTTTTATGCCTTTTTAGCTCACTTTTGTTACAAACAAAAGTAGAGCTTATGCTTTTGACACTTTTCATATGTCTGTCTGTCCGTCCTTTCATCTATCCATCTGTGTTCAAATATCTCAAAGAGTTTACATAAAAAAATTTAAATTTCATGTGTATAAATTTATTGTCTTTAATAAATTGTTTGTCTTATCTTAAAATAGAGAGATTTGAGAATGTGTCGTCGTTTTTGTTTTAATATAACTTTTAACACAAGTTAATAAAAATCTTGCAAATAAAAAAATAGAAAAAAATAAAATAAATTACGCTCTAATACTATTTCTTATGGATTGTTAAAATTAAAAATATATATAAATGTTTCTTCTTATACTAGTAAAAGAAAATAATTGACAAAGCTTTGACTCGTATTGTTAGTGCGTTTTTTATATTGTATAAATCTCACACTCATTCGCACTTATACTAAATGAAAATTAGTAATAAAAAACTAAAAGCGCACACAGAGTTTTAATCTCTAATAAAGAGCGAGTTTTGTAAATTTAGTCTCTTTCTGGCAATCAAAAAATGTCGGGATTACAAATATTAAAAATAACAAGAAAATAGGCTCAGCGTTGTTTATAAATGGATTATTAATGTTTTTTAGCTGACGATCCACTTATGCAAAGTGTTTGAACTCGTCAGTGCACATACGCTTACATCAGTGTACTAACAGATGCTAACTGATGAACAGATGAACACATGCATTATCAATACATTACTTAAATAGGGGCTTAAACTATGCATATAGTTTCGCATAACCCGTAAGTTAATATCAACAACTTTCAATTGTTACTAAAAATGTCTTATTATAGGATCGCGCGTTTATTTATAACTTTAGAAAACTAAGTACATATTATGTTTTAACCAAACACATGGCAGCGTTTCTCACTGCTCTTTAACCTTTAAAAAGAGAAGTTTTCTATTTGTTTTATATGACATGTAATTAACATTTAGTCAATGGGGTATTATTACCGACTTTATTCGCTGCTATTTATTGCTTCGAGACGCCAATGAAAACTTTCATAAAATTTTACTTATTTAATTAAATCTATTTTATGTCTGCTTTCTTAAGATACTGTTCGGTATTTATATGAGTCTAACTTTCGCTTAACTAATGCTCTAATGCTCTCTAACTTATAATTGTGTCAAAACGTTAATGTAAATAACAATTTTATTATTATTATTATTTCTATGCTATTTTCTATATTATTATACCGTATTTTCCGTGTAATTGTTTTAGTTTATTGCTTCTTTTTATGTGAGTTTAAATTGAGAATTCTAGTTAAAAAGTGCTACTTTTTAAATTCTATTTTAGATTAATATATTTTTTTGTTGGAATTCAGTGTTTTTCGTACAAAATTAACATTAATCTTGTACTTCTATTTTAGTGTATTATAGCTTACATTTTCACTGCTGTCGGCATTAACTATTTCCTCGTTTTGTTTCTTTTATTTATATCCTGCATGAATGATAAATTTAAAAATAACTTTCCCAAGTTTTAATCAATAAGTACAGGTACTCTCACTTAAATTGTCTACTATTTCGTTATAAAACTTCTATTTAAGGTAATGTATTCCTATTAAAGTTAATATTTCATTAAAATTTAAAAATAGACGTGCATTTGAGTTTTGCGCTGTTATATCTTTTTGCGAAATTCAAACAAATCTTATTAAAAATAGAATGAAATTTTTAAATTTGATTTTTTTCCTTGAATTATTCAAACTTGTATTTTAATCAACATATTTTAATTATATTACAATTTCAGTTACGTTTTCCTATTTGATTCTATTACATTAAAAAATGCAATTTTAATTTAGTTTTTTTTGTTTTACTTCGCAAAATTTGATAGATAACCCTACATTAAAAGTTAATTAAACACATTAGTGAGATATTAAGCGACATAAGTTGATTAAATGAATAACTAATTGGTCACAAACTCATTTCAATTGTTTTATTGTAATATACTATTCCGTAAAATAGAATTACGATACTGTTTGAAATGGAATGTGTGGTTTTATTTGTTTTATTGTTTTTTGAAATTACGGTTAATGTTGAATTCAGTGGTTCTCAACTTTTCTGTATTGTGAATATAATAACTTTTTTAACTGTGAAACCCAATTTTTTTAACAAGAATTTTTTTACGAACCAAATTTTTTACTATAAATCTTTTAGTCTTAATGAGAAGAATGTGATTGCGTTTTAGAACATTATGAGTAAGATTATTAATAATTAAAGAACACTCAATCAATGCGTATTGGAAATACAAAATTGTTTATAAAACTTATAAAACGAACAATAACTTTCTATAGAACTAAATGAAAAATCGATAAGTTTAAATATATAATCAAAACATTATTTTTAATGTCGAAACTACACAATTACTAATTCTGAGGAACATATTACCCAAAATTTATACATTGGAAGCTTGTTTTGGGTCTCGACCCTAATTTAGAGAACCTCGGCTTTAATTAAACATTTAAACTCTAACTTCGTAACTCGCAAACTCATCTACAGAATACTGTAATACACATTTTCAGATGTTTTAGTTTTCTTATTTTACGGTTTTAATTACTGAAAATTTCAAAGTTCAAAAATGAAACACAAGAATATCCAGCAAAAGCCAGTAAATTACAGTATATATAGTATAACATTAGACATGATAGACGAAACGTTTCCAATCGAACATTAAACACTACATATGATATGAAAGAATTGGATGAATTAATTATTGAGATAAATACGATTCCATATGCGATATTTTATCGCGAGTTTGTGCGAAATATAATACATTTCTAGATTCTTCATTCTTATTCGTTTGATTTAACAATGCGATACTCTAGTAATGTAGTAATACTGCATTTAGTGTTTAGTTCTATTCATATCCAATCTCACACTTTATAGTCAATTCTTTATCCTGACATCAGTGGTCAAAGTAACATCAAAATGATGAGTTAATGTATTTAATTGAATCAGATATTGAATATCAGATTCATTTAAGTAGTGCTAAGTATTCTACCATACATTATAATTCTATACAGTAGTACTGTATACTCTAACAGTGAATGTGTGTGTGTTGTGCGAGTGAAACCTTTTGATCAAATCTAAGTTATGATATATTTTATGAAAATCTACGAATTGCTTAAAGGAATTTCTATCACACAAAAATTGAGCTGTTATTCTTTGAGTATAGGTTAATATGAGTTATAGTTGGATTTTTTTATTAGAAAAACCCGATAATTTACTACGAATTACTTTTAGAGTTATTCTAACGTTATAAGGAAATAAAAATAAAAAAGTTGTTAATCAAATAAACCAGGCATCGTATAACAGTCATAAAATTTATTTTTCTTCTTTTATTGTCGAAAAAAGCTCATAAAACTTATTTCTAATTCACACGGAAGAAACAAAGCATTATTTAAACATATTATTTCTAATATCGACTTGAATCTAAAGCACTAATTTTTTTGTTATCATTTTATTTTATTTCTGTCATTGTATAGCAGTTGTGGCCAATAAGAAAAATTCAAACGAGTAAAATCAATTTAAATAATTTATTGTTAGCGTGATAGACAAACCTCACATATTAAAGACATAAACATCATTCAGTATAATTGACTGTATATTATTAATTCAAAAATTATACATTACATCTAATTAGATGTACAATATTTATGTAACAACTAATGTTTTATTTATTGGCAATAATGTCTTAATAATCCAATATTTAAAATAATAGTATTGATTTGCTAACATTGAAGTTAGTATTAATATATAGTGAAGTGCGGTAATGTTGCGCTACAATATATATCTCATTTTTAATTCAATTGATGTTATGTTACTTTCCAGATACATAACTGTACAACAATGTAATCTTTAGATTTACTATTAAAATAAAGCAAATCTCATTTAAGTTCGATAGTTTAAGATGACTTATTTTTAAAAAGAAATATTAGTCAAAATAATATGCCATTCAGTATAGATAAAACAAATCGATAAAAAGCTCAAACTATATTTATGAAAAAATATTTGTGTATTTAAAAAAATGTTTTCTGTCATCAATATTTCAAAATCCCAAAAATCTTTTACAGTATTTGCAACTTTAAATTTGTCTGACATGTACTTTTGACCTTTAATAATATTTAAATGCATTATATATCTATAAATAGCATAATGCTATAGTAAAGTATTATAATACTATTTGTTATATAATAATAAATTATTAATACAGTATTAAGTAATGATCGGTAACCATATCGCTATATCGCTTCCAATATACACAGTTTACTCGTTTATTTAGAAAATTTCTGGAATAGAAAAAAATTGAGTTTAAGAATAGTTTGTGAAGTATTTCATTGAAGTTTAAACGGAGAAATAGCATTCATACACTTCAAGATTATTTAATGTTATCGATTTGTGTGTAAATAACTGAAAGTGTGCTCAATATTTTAGAAATGTTAATAATAAAAAAGAAATATAGCCCAATCGAAAGTAGTGAATCCAACGCATAAGCTTATTATTTCAGATTCCTATGAGCTATATTGTTATGTCGAGCTCATTAGAGTGAAGCACACAATACTATCAAGTTTAACATCTTTTTCGTGAACATCACCCATAGCACCAATAAGTTATCCATAATCGCAAGTTTTTTCGTGCTGTTCTTCGCGAACAAGAATTAACAACTTGTTAGCCGTAAAAATAATTATGAGCATAGCTTAGAAACTTAATGACTTCTAGAATACGTTTTTGTGATCGTAAAATATAACTGTAGTTTTGCTTCAAAATGACCGATTTTTTATTTTATTTTATTTTATTTTATTTTATTTTATTTTATTTTGCAAATATGGACGAGTTAGAAATTACAGTAATGTTTGAGATTTGACTATAAACTCATTTTAATCTTAATATTTAATAATTATGAATCATAAATTTCTTAAAATTAACGTTAGGTTCTTACATGTAGTGTACTAACGTTATATAATAACAATGTTAAGTTAGTTTAGTCTACTATACAGTTGTTGAGTCTCTCTGTCTACCTTTAAGTCAGTTTATTTATTTATTTATCGATTTGTAATATTTTAAATTAATATTTGATGTTAAATATATTTTATAAATTTTAATAGACATTAATTTGATTTTAGCTTAAAATATTAGGTTTGTTTTTCTTTACGATAACAGTATACATATTGACACGTTTCACTTGAGTTTGATATATTACTATATTTTTAAAAATAACTTGAAGTAATAAATCTTTATTTTCTTATAGGATATGGTCACTCAACTCCTTCAACGTAAGCAATTTTCATTCTATTATTGCTACATTTTTATTATACAACACTACTGTAGTACTGTATACGCTTATACAGTATGCAACAAAACTCCATTAGGTTTCCAATATTCTCTTATTACTGCCTGACGATTGACCGCTTAATCAAGCATTTTTCCCATTGATTTATTGAGATATATTATTAATATTGATATTACTGGACATTGATTTACTCTTTTAATGTTTGTACCACTCATTTATTCATTTAGATTTTAATCTATATTTATAGGAATATTGTTTGTTTAATAATATTTTGTTTATTTAGATGATCTCTGCTAATCTTGTTAGGCTTAAATAAATTATTATTTAATCTGAACTCATTACAAACAACATTACTTTATTTTGATTGAAATATATACTACAGAGTTGTTCTTGCTTTTCATCACTAAAATAAACAAAAGATTTTGATTTAATTATAGATGGGGTGGAAAGACATTCTGCATGTTCTATGCATTGGCTGGTATACCACTAGGACTTGTGATGTTTCAAAGCATCGGTGAACGACTAAACACTTTTGTGGAAAAAGGGCTCAAACAGTGTAAAAAATGCTTTAAAATGAAAAATACTGAGGTATGTGTTGTTATTGCCAATCATTAATATCTATCAGGCATTTAGAAAATGTGATGAATACCATAATAAATAATAAAGAGTTGGAACGAATAAAATCAATAAATGTGTTTTCTCTAACATTCATCTTCATTCACACATAATTGTGAACTCGCGTTACGATCAGCACTATTTGATTAGTAGTTAGTGTTTCTAAATGTATGCTTACTCTACTTTTCTTTACTATAACTGTTACTGTACTTATGCGAAATAAAATACAAAAATGTTTCATAAGAATTGAGAAATTTATTTGTCATAATCCACGGAATCGTTACGATCGTTAGTCATCATAATAACGTTATATTTAGAATTATATCAAATTTGATTAATTTTGTATTCAAGTCAGCGTCGCATTTATTTTTCATTTCTAGTTTTTTATGAACGAAACTAATGCTAAAATGGATCCGCGAAAACGAATTCTATTTATTTTTTCAACCATAAACTTTGATTGTTAGCTCTTCGTGGACAACATGTTCGTTAGATTTACCGTAATTTAGTTGAATTTTTAAGTGATTAGAGAAATGAGAAATAAAACTGTTAGTAAATAATAAAACTATGTAATCAATAATTCGCCAATAGTTAGCCGATTGTAAGTTTTGGAAGAATGTTCCTTAAATTTAGTGACCGATGCGTATCAATGTGTATGATATAGTTTATGATAGAAGATGTAGAGTATATATTATAGATGACAAGTCACAACATAGAACATGCAACTTACAACTTACAACATAGAACATGCTATACAGTACTGTTACTGTTACTGTAACGGTACTGTCAACGGCTTAAATGATTCTCCAATCATGTCATGTCACAGTATTTTGTCGATTGTTACTAAAATAAGTTGATATAGAGTACCACACAATTACATGATCACATAAGCCGACATAGTTTTTCAATTATTTGTTTAAAAATAGTTTTTAAGCTTTAAAGCGATTAATCTTTTTAATCGTAAATCCTTTTTCGGTTTCGTCGCATTCAATCTTTCTTCAAATCTGTTCAGTGAAGCTTTTCTAATCTTATTTTTGTTTGATTTTTATTTGTTTTGAAAATAGGTTTCGGAAACGAATTTAATATGTTTTGTTTCAATATTATCAACACTTGTGATGACAACTGGTGCGGCAGTATTCTCCAAATATGAAGAGTGGAATTATTTTGATGCCTTTTATTATTGTTTCATCACATTAACGACAATAGGTTTTGGAGACTATGTTGCTCTGCAAAAGAACCACGCATTGCAGTCACAACCAGAATACGTGGCATTTAGCTTAGTGTTCATCTTTTTTGGTTTATCAGTGGTTTCTGCAGCTATTAATTTGTTAGTGCTTCGATTTTTAACTCTTAATACAGAGGACGAAAGGCGTGATGAGGCAGAAGCGGCCACAGCAGCGCAGGGAGCAGTTCGTCTGGAGGGCGATGTGATCACCGCTAACGGATCGATCATAAGCGGTCACGAACCTGACAGAGCAACCAACTACGACAACGACGAGATCGCGTCTGTGTGTTCGTGTACGTGTTATGGACCGCGATCTCATTACACCGAACGATCCAATAGGCGCAGGTCTACGCGTTACTCTTTCCGTAGAGACAGTGCTATGTACTATAAACAAGGTGCACATCTGCTTCCATTACATCTGTTCCGATCAGCGTCGGGATCGAGTGAAATCGGTGATCACGACAGCATATTCGGTGCTGGCGTTAGCAATCCTAATGCAAACCTTCACACTATGTTCGTTACGCAACACAATCAACCAATTAGTGAACCATTGACTGATCAAGACATCTCTAATAAGAGGGCCTCCATATGACTATTTCACTTAATTAACACTTACTTCAATTTACAATTCATTTTTTTCAACTTTAATAAATTTATTAAAATTGTAATTTAAATTTACTAACTTTTAAATTTCCAAATATTGTAATATATGTAAAATGTAAACAAATTATATTAAAAATTATGAATATTCCTGTTATCAAGTTTTAAACAAATCTTTTTCATTTAGTACTAGTTTTTCCCGTACTTCGTTACGAAGATTTTTACAATTATAATTAAAAACCCGTAAAATAGTGTTTATAGTAATTGAATTCTCTCATTATTAAAGTATTACGATATATCCACTGATCCCTTACCCAATATACTAGACCTCTCCTCCCAGTTGTACCTCTACCGCACTAATCAGGGTATGGGTATGGGTATGGGACGCGTTGCATGTAAAGGAATTGACAAACAGTTTTATTGCTCTTTATTAAAAGTCAAACAAATCATATGATTACCATAACAAATTTGAAGTGATTCATGTACAGTGCAGTACATTTATACATGAAATACAATAAATCGTTACAATATAGATATATGTGATCATAAATGATTAATATACATAGTAATATCTATTTTTTAAGAAGAAAATTACTTGTGTGCTCGTAAACTACAAAAGTTATAGCACACGCCGGCGTTACTTTCAAAAGATTCGGATACAGTCCTTTATAAAATCCTTTTACTCCTTCAAACCTAAATTGTGATGAAAAGAAAATGTCAACTAAACTTAATAATGGCTTAACACTTTTTACTCTATAGTAGCTTAAATAAA
Organism: Phthiracarus crinitus; assembly: GCA_034698025.1. Lineage (NCBI taxonomy): Eukaryota > Metazoa > Arthropoda > Arachnida > Sarcoptiformes > Phthiracaridae > Phthiracarus > Phthiracarus crinitus. The sequence continues at coordinate 10,803 of JAQGAW010001325.1, read as the reverse complement.
ATGTATAGCAAAAGAATGTTTTAAGTAATTTGTTTTTAGGTATACAACTTTTCCATAGAAAATGTTTTCATAAAATATTTATTTTAACTATTATTTTAATACAACTAAATTTTTGCTCACAATTTCAGTAAACTTGTTTGTCTATAGTCAGACACTGCAATGTTTCAATTCTTTATTCATTATCAATGGATTAAAATACGAAAAAAATTCAAATTTTTAAAAATATATAACAATAATTAAGTATTATTTCTTATACAAAAGTATATAACGTTAATTACATTAATTGTAATAATAAATATAATTGAATCTCATATTTAAAATGTATGTAATAAGTGAATACTTAAATAAATAAAGTTTTTAATTTTTCGGATCGGAATTTAATGTATGATTCAATTGTTTATTATATCGATGTGTCTTCATATTAAATATCAACAAATAATGCTATGGATAAACAAGTTTACTGAAATTGTGAGCAAAAATTTAGTTGTATTAAAATAATAGTTAAAATAAATATTTTACTATGTGTTCAAACAACGAAAATAAAAAGTTTTTCTTAATTAGAAAATGTTATGTATTTATTTTTTTGTTACATATTAACAATCTTTTAAAATACATTATATATGAGATTTTTGACTATTTAACCTAAATATTTATAAATGTCTATAAATTATAAATTTGCGTAATAAATAGAATATATAAAACATTTGTTTAAACCAAACACAAGGTTTTAACAAATAAAATTTATATACAGAATAACATTTTGAATTAACTATTAAAACTAATTTGAATGAAAATATCAATCAATAGTCTATACTAAAGTTGGAAACTAATTTAGTGGTTAACGACGAGAAATCTTGGATTGAGATGTTGACGGTGAGAGTGTCTCATAGATAAACAATACGATGCATATATTGGGCGTGACATGGATGAGATATGCGGGAAGCCCTTTGTAAAATCCTCTCAATCGTTCATTCCTACAGATGGATGTTTTAATTGGCTCATTTGAACCATACATTGTTTCATTGATTGGAAAACTCATAAAACGCATATTACAATGCATTTTATATTTGAAATGTTTTCTTTTATCTTTCATTTTGTTTAGCGATTAGGGAATTATGTGTATATTTGTGTTTTGTATAGAAAAGCAAAATGCAAAATAAAGAAAACGCAGAGAAAGTAATATTTTTGATAAGCATTATTATTATTTCAATTTTTTAGTTGAAATAAAAAATGCTTTTATTTGCACAAAGAAAGCGAACTGAAACTTAAATCCAAAGCGAAAGGGAAGCAATTTGACAACAAAAACGATTTTAGCGGCTCTTATCTAGTTTTCCTGTGCTTTTCTTTGCTTTCAAGAGTTTTTTAGATGTTTTTAGTAAACTATCGCAAGTGTTTTATTGATTAATTGAATTTGCGTTAAGAAAAGCACAGAAAAACTTAATCATAAAACATGTGCAAACAGTATAAGCGAACTGTTTTAGCAATTATTACTAAACTTAGACAATTTAACAAATAAAATATCTTACCTCCAAGTCTTTTTAATAACATCAAGCACTCCACTATAATTGTTATGCTGATCTTGCATTCTAGTTCTAACGACTTGATAGGGATATGTAACGCTCGCCGCAAATAGTTTACTCAGAGCCGCACAACTCAAATATGCGAATGTACCTAATTTTGCGTCGTATTCTAATTTATTTTCTTTGATATACCATTTTTTCAATTCTTCGTATGCCATAAATTGAAGCGCTCCGTGAGATACACCCAATATTCCGGGAACAAAACCTCTATAAAGTCCAGGAACGCCTTCGTATTGGTATACTTTACGCAAAGCATCCATCATTCCTGAATAACGTTTCGATTCAGGAACAGTCAATTCACTAAATTCACCATATTGTAGACACAAACGAGTCTTCACAACCCATATTGGATTCGTGATCATTAACGTAAGAACACCTGCTTCAGACGCAGCCAATATATGACGACCAGGACCTAACGTTGTGCTGTTTCCGTCTAACATTCGAGCTTTAATTGTGTTATAGCTATCATACAAATATAACTAAATCAATACTTTAAATGTATTAAAAACCATTAAATATGGTTGACTCACAATAAAAAATAGAAGCCCCAACTGGCGCCCGCACCCCAACAGTTCGGAGTCACACCACGGTATAGACCTTTAAAACCTTCTTGTTTTATAATAGTTGAGACAGCATTAGCTAAACCATGATAATGAGGTCTGGCCGCCACTTGTCCATCATTTACTAGCATTTATATAGCAATTTTAATATTATTTTGCATCAATAAATAGCTATGAAAACATGTGACGCAATAATACCTGCTAAACGAACTCTAAGTAAATCTAACGGATGTAATATAACAGTGGATGCAACGCCACCAGCAATGCCTGCCATTAAATGCTCGAATTTGACGTGTGATATCAGTTTTGGAACCGATAATATCGATAATATGGTGGATGTGTGCGTCGTGTCGTGCAGTGGCGTCGATGTTGCGGTCGTCGCTGTCGTTGACATTGTATTGAGTTTTACGTAATTATTACTATGATTATTATTGTTATTACTATTTGATGGATCACTCATAATAAAAGCGCATTCATTTAATCATGCAATGAACGCATCATTACTACAATTAGACAATTAACATAAAAGTAATATCATAAATAGTTAAATATGTTAAATATGATGAAATATTGGTTAAATGCCATGTTGTGAAGACATGTCACAGTTTGGTCATAAGGTGTCACGCAAACACTAGTCTAACATATACCGGTACTCATATAAGCATTCGCATACAGCGCTATCTGTTAGCATTACTATTATACACTAAAACAAATTACGTTAACAAACATAACATCTAAAATTAAAGCAACATAGAGACTAGACTATAAATTCTTAATAATTTTAAGCCCGAGTCCGATGTATACCCGCTAAACATATTCCCAAAATAAACCTGACATTGTGATAACGATAACTTCCATAAGAAAAGAAAAGTATTCCAATTTTTATATAGGACTAAATTGAACACGAATTTCGACAATTTCTACATATGTGGTGCTTCACAACTAAAATACGTTTTAGACAAAATATTTTATATCTCTTAAAAGTAGTGTCAGGCTTTTATATTTATTAAGCGATCTTTACATTTATTAAGGGATTTCAACTATTCACGGCAAAAGAGCTTATAATGGCTAAAAATGGTTTTAAAATGACAAAAGTGGCTTTGAATGTCTAAAATTCGCCATAAAATAAACTAAAAATGGTCTAAAATGACCAAAATAGGCTAAACAACTGTTCAAATATGACTTTGAAATAAAATTTCATGAAAAAACTTTATTAAAACTATATCGAGTAATAACTTGGGCCACGCATAGCATTATTCACTTTTATAATACTTATAATACGCTTTTGTTTACATTTTTGAGTGTTAGCTTTATAACAACAAATTTTGATGTTAACTCTTCGAAAGATAAAACACAATTCTCCAAACATTCAATGAAGTACTGTTTACAACAATGGATTATAATGCTATAATTTTTTTCTATTAAACAATATATTTAAAAAGTACTCTTTGCTTAAAAAATTAAACAATAGGAACAATAATTCAAATTAGACTCCCAAATCGCTAAAAATTTAAGGCCCGAGCCCGACATCGGCCCGACATGTTTAGGCCCGAGCCCGATTATTTTTTAAAAACGCAAAGCCCGACCCGATTCTAAACTTTCAATTAAGTCAGAATATACCCTAATTTCCCAACTTTATTTTTTGTATAGCCCGCACTTTGTTTATATATTGCATACATCAAGTATGATAAAAAATAAGAAAGTAAATTGTTATGACCAAACGTCTATACCTTTCTTTTTGCATATGAAGCATGGTTTTTGTGGACGCTTTTTATCTTGGTTTTCATTTGTTTGATTTGGTTTTGATTCGCTTTGTTCGTTTGGATTATGCTTATCGCAATGCTCGATAGTACATGAGTTTGTTTGGTGTTTTCTGTCTGTATTTGTTGTTTGCTTTGGTTGATTGAGTTGATTGTCAGACTCAGCTCTTGATGCAACTCTTAGCCATTGCTGAACATCAGTCACCTGTGATGCATATAATACTGTTCGAATATGTAATGGTAACCCTTCAGTTAATTCTTCGATTATTAACTCCGTCTTTAGTCCCGTCTGTTCCAATAATTGCAACTTTTCGTCAAAATAGTTTCGCACTGTTTCCTCTCTTTTCAATTTTCTATGTTTAGCCGACATCAATGGTGATACCAATTGGTTATTGAAACGCGTTATGAATGAACTTTTAACCTCATTCCATGTTACAGCTTCTTTTGCCAATAATTTAGAGCTAAATTGTGTTGAGAAGTATGTTAATGCTTGACCATCCAAATACTGGTATAACTTCGTTACTAATTGTTCTGGAGTTGTATCTATAAATGCTAACTCAAATAAAGGTAACCAATTAATTATGTCAATAGATTTATCCGATCCATCAAATAATTTTAATTTAGGATCTTTTGGAGCCATTGTTTCTGAATCAGACTCACTATTAGACTCTACTTCTGTATTGTTAGCCGTTTTGGACTGATTGTCAGTTATATCAATTTTCATTAATTGTTTAAATTCTTTTTTTAATGATTGTTCGCCTTTAGTATTAAGTAATCTGTAATCGTAATCTTTTTTCACTTTTCTTTTAGGCAGAACACGTGTTTTCTCTTTATCTCCCGTTTTAACAATTTATAAGTTTCACTTTAATATTACAGTTAAATTGTTTATCAGTTTTCAATAACTTGCATGCATTGACATGAGTCAATCACTAATATCATATAATAATATTTCCACCACTGTTATCAGTTTCGATGTTTTAAGATAAATAATATTATAATTATATTCAGAATTTTCAATTATTATTTGATAAGACTTTTGTCAATGTTTTGATTAAATTTAATCAATTAATATTATCACTGTTAACACAATTATCTAGACAACAGTATTGTAATGAATCAGTTTTCACAGCATGCAATTTGTATTCATTTCGCTTATAATTTCACTTTAATTTGTTCCTCTTAATAATATTAGAATTCGTATTTTTCTTAAATTTGTTCAATTTATCATAAAGACGATCGCTAGTATTAATTAACTTCAAATAAAGTTAAGTCAGTAAGCTGTGATAATCAATAATCACTATTGATATTTAATGTGAAATTTGAGTACAATATTTATCTCATTAAACTATTTTTTGAACAAACGTTATGTTGATTTTTTCTCTTAAACAATAATTTTTCAATTTATATTCTTATATAAGCATGCGATTTAACATTTAGTTCAATTAAATTAATAATAATATTAATAATTATATTTAGTTTCAATTATTTTGAACCAGTTTTTAAATTATGAATTTTCAATTCATTTTAAATCATGTGATTATTTTCGCTATTATTTATATCGTATTTCATTTGTTAATTGATTTTTATTTATAGTCATATAAGACTTAATCAATCATTTGATTTGAATTAAATTATTCAATAAATTTGTGAATTTATGATAATTATATCAGGCATGCATCGCATAATCATATATTAGATTTCAGTTTCGAACATTTCTCTAATTTTTTAAATTCACTTCGATTTGTTTTAAATTAAATGCTGTTTTGCTCGTATCGAACATATGTTTAAATGTTTGAGTGGTTTTAGTATTAATTAAATTAATTATTATATTCTATTTTTACATTACTTAAATTAGTTCATTATCGGCTAAATTATATCTAATTATTATTAAATAGCTTTTTGTTTAAATTAAATTAGAATTAATGCCAAATTAGATCCAATTTTTTGTCTTCAGTCGTGATTCGATCTGTGCTGACTGCGCCATATGTTATGGCCAAACGTGTCATCATTTAATTCAATTCGATTTTTATTCGTTTTATTAATATTTAAATCGAATAATATTTCCAATAATAATAATAACAATAGTTAATAAGGATAATCATTAATTTAATTAGTAATTAACAAATTGTGTGAATCACTGCCAATATGGCGTTAACTATGATTTGATTTCACTTGAAATCATTTATTAAAGTTATATGTTTAATGTTAGAAAACCCACTAAAAATGTGCTCAGTTTTGAATAATAATTATATACGGAAAACGGATATATAACTACTAAGTCATAGCATTATTCAAAATATTAACAACTAATCAGTTGTTATATAACACGTGTCACATAACATAAATTATGTGCACAACAAAATAAACAATACAAGCGATATTGAAGACACAATGAGGAAGAGTTAGATCCAAATTTAATAAAATATTAGAATATAATTGACGCAATCAACATTATATCATATGATGAAGAGTTTAAAGTATTTTAAAAATATTTTCTATTACATATCAACTCAATAAAATAATATTTTAATTTTTTTTCTTGTATAGCCCGCGGGCTATCGTTGGGAAATTAGAATAATACAAACTGAGCTCAATATGAATTATAATTCTCTTTCGTTTTTTTTATAAAAATCTAACTGTAAATTAACAATTAATTCAATAAAAAAATTGATTCAATTATAAGTGATATTTTAATTAAATCAAATGCACATTATGTTTGGTTAAAATTTATAGCAAAAGTTGTTCAAAATTGGATGAACATAATGTCAATTTGATTTAAATAAAATATCATATACATATTATATAACTATCGGTCAGAAATAAGTTCCCTTTCATAAACATACATAAAGTATAAGTTTGAATTCGAATATTTTCAACTGATAATGGCACCAACTTTGTGTCAAAGCGTTTCGAAAATTTTCTCATATCACAGTGTACACCAGTCAAGCATTTTCTTACACCCCCGCATCGCAGTCAAGCCAATGGTCTCTGTGAAAGAATCAACAAATCAATCATTGCTGGACTCCGAATCGCACTCATCGATCACCCTAAAGCCAAATGGTCATCACTCGTGCAGTCAGTTGTCAAAAACCTCAACGAATAAATTCATGACGTCACAGGATTCTCAGCTGAGTTCCTCCAGTTCGGGATAGCCTCGCAGGACGTCAACACAGTTTCGGTTGAAGAGGCCAAACGACTGGCATACAAGCGTTCACGTGAACAACAGTGCATCACACAGCAAAAACAAATGTTGATTTCAAAGCAATCAAATTTCGAAATTGGAGACGCGGTTCGATACCGTTTGCCTCACAATCACACTGAACTCGGAAGCAAGTTGAACGCACGCTGGTGGGCTCCGTGCCTTATCATTGAAAAGCTTGGGCACGATACATTCCGTCTCCAACAAATCGATATCAATGACAACAGTGTCATCCGATCTCTCACATCACACGCAAATCTCTTGGCGCCATACGTATGGCGTAACGAAACCGAAAACTCAACTCATCATTTGTCACCAGTGACTGAAAGCGAAATCACAGCAAACTATGAGTTTGAAATTGAAACGAATTTGAAACGAAACCATTTCTCACAGAATGACGCCAATGAGTCGCAGACAATTCATTTGAAACCAAACACAATCTCAGCGAATCAGACCACACCAAATCAATTCTCAGAACACGCAACCAATCACCTTAATTCAGGAGTCGTTTCAATGTATGTGAAACGTGACTCTGCAGAAAAATCTCTCAACACTTTTAATTCCTTTTCCGACAACAAAAGCGCACACTTTCCTCAATAAGGTGCCACATCAGCGAAACCAGTCGACATTTTCAGTTGTGAAAAATTTTCAGTGCCACACCACAATGTCCAACAGCAAGCCACCAAAACTCGAAGAAGAGGGGAGTCGAGTCCGTCAAGAGTCTCACGACTACCGCACAGGTGATCGTCGTTTGCCAAACATGATGGGCTGGTTGCACAGACGAGAGACAAACGATCCCAACTTCAATCGTCACGACCCGCCACAATATCGCAATCTGCGCTCGAATGACGAGTCCGACCGCAGCCAAGTGGACAGCACCGCCTGGCAACCCCAAAATTTCGAGATTCGCACTCACAACGAACGTCAACAGCGCGAACCGGAGAGACCGACCGCCGAACGACAACGCGAACAGGACCGTCAACGCCAGCAACAACTGGAGCGCGAGCGTGAAATGGAGCGCAGAGCTGATGAGGATCGTCGTCGCCAACAACAGGCTGTCATCGCTGCACGAGAAGCCGAAATTCAACGCAAACAACAGAAGGAAAGAGATCAACACAACAGGAAGTGAGTGGCATTTTTCGGTGGGGGGTTTTGAGCCCACAGATGGCTCCCCCCTATTGCCACACTCACTTCTCTTTTCCCGCTTTCTCTGACTCCCTATAAAAAGGGGTCACATTCTCTCACTCTTCCTCTCTCTCTCTCTCTCGACAGTCACCTTTGAGTGACACTCTTTTTATTGTTTTATCAAAAAACTGTAACGCATTCACACTTTGCATAAAAATAAAATTTTGTTTTATCGAAATCTGTTTTGGTTTTTCTTTCGTGGTTCGTCGTCATCAAATTTCGGCCACTGTTTTGCGCCAACTGTGCTCTTCTCCTGTTTCGCGGCATTGCGTTCTTTGCTCAAAAATGGAAGTTGTGATTGCACTGATTTTCCTTTTCGTTCTCAAAATCTGTCGATCGGTCCTACCGACTGCGCCAAATTGTGACCCAAGTTTGATGTGATGTGTCACAAATAAAATGAGACACGACTTCAGTTGAGAATAAAATTTATTTTTGAAGAATAAAATTGCGGTACAAATTGTGATTTGAAAAACAATGAGTTGAAACACTCGTAATGAGTGTGTAAGAGAGAAAGAGGAATAGTGAAAGAATGTGACCCATTTTAAAGTAAGTCAAAAGAGAGCGGGAAAAGAGAACAATGAGTGCTGCGAGTGAGAGGTGTCCTCTAGGGGTACAAATTTATAGTAATTAATTTATATTCATATTTCATCTTTTTGACGTAAATTACGTCAAAAATTCTGTTATCTAAAATTAATAAAAAAAATTTGAAACGACGTAAGTTTTTCTTATTTAATTATCAAATATGTAAAAATTAATTTCAAAAATATAGATAACAAGAGTTTTAGCCCGACTTCGTAGGAAATAAATGGTTTTAAAATCGAAAAAACTAATTCAAACCTTGACAATCTCACTCAACCAATTCGGACCTCACAACGACCCACACGGACCCATTTCGTACCCCACCCTATATTGATTACCAAAAAGACTCACTCGGACTACACTCCATCCCAACCGGACCCAACCCAGACCATATCCGACCAACCCCGACATCCCGACAATCCCGACAGAATAATACTGCCTCTGGACATAATTATGAAAACATTATACCTAAGCCCGAATAGGTGTTTCCGCCTACCCCATCGAGTGACCCCTAAAATCAACAATAGTTTTTATTCTGAGTGTAATGGTATAGGTTTTACCGGTTAAATTTTAAAATTTTTCCACCTAAATCCCCCAAAGGTTAAAATATATTTAGTATCTACGAAATAATTTAATTAATTAGCGACATAAGCTTATATCGTTGTAAATCGAGCTCTGAAATAAAATAAGTTCAATCGAGCAAATATTTAATAAAATAATTATAGGCTAAACGAGCGGTACTATATTAACCAACACATAGTTCGATATAACGGTTTTGTGTTTAATTGAGACTGCGATCGAATCGTGCGCTCACATCCATCGATCGGTAAACCATTGGCGTGAACCATCGATACCACACAATATAAAATTATTTTAATGTGAAACTCGAAATAAAGAACGCTCAAAACTTGTATAGACCAGTTAATTAAGTATTTTAAAATAGCTAAAAATTAATCAAAATTCATCGTTGAAAAGAAAAAAATCTGTAAAAATGAAAAAAATCATAGTTCAAAAGTCAAATATTCTGCAAAACTTCAAAAAAGTTGCATAAAAATGTATAATGATATTTCGATATTTTTAGATATTTTCGGGAGATGCCATTATATTTCGTTATTTTTCGATTTTTTAGTAATAAATTTTAATTTTTAATTAAATTGATAATTCATTTTAATATAATGAAATGTAATTAGAATATTAATTTAATATACATAATAATCTAAATTTATTTTTAGTTCACTTAACTTAAAAAGCTATTGACATGTAAGTACATCCTTCTTTCCGTAAACGTAAATTACTTTTATTTTAATTTGGTATATCTTCTTTATATTTATTAATCCATATTCAAAATATTTATATTTATTAAAGAATTCTTGAGATAGTCAAACTATGGGCTCTTAATAAACTAAAAAACCATTAACGGATTATACTTTATTAAATTTTGGGTAAAAATAGCATAAAATACAAAAATTGAAATATATATAATAAAAATGGCTTTATTATTCATGGATCAACTAAATGTTTCTACTAAAAAATCACAAAAAAAGTAATTATAATAATTATCTCAAAATGGTTTTATAAAATTAAAAATGGCATTGAAAAAATTTGGTCATAAAATGTTTAAATTATTTCGTATAATATTTAACAAACGTAAATAATAATAGTTGGACACTAATTGAAATTTTTAATTAAATTGCCAAAAATTGAACTAAAATATTTAATTAACTTTTGAATTAACATAAATCATAATATAAAGTGCTCATTCTCTTATTGTTCACCTTTCAATTAGTATTGCTTTTCGTTTAGTTATTATTTTTTAAAAATGTTTAACTAAGCGTGTTTAATACTTTTACATAAATGTAAATTTTCATTTTCATTTTAATTTAATATTATTTTAAATTTAAATTTTAAATTAAATGTTCCATTTGCGTTAAAGATAGTAA
>JAQGAW010001324.1:0-19935 GCA_034698025.1 Phthiracarus crinitus | reverse complement strand
TCTTTGATCAAAGAATAATTCTTTGAGAATAAAAAAATTCTTTGACTTTCTTTGATCAAAGAATATTTTACCCCTTGGTTATAACGTTACCGTTATTTTGTTTTTAATGCGTATATACTGTACATGTATACGTATAAACGCATAAATAATGAGACTTCCGTTAAAATTATGCAAAACAACATGACATTTGAAAGATTTAACAACTTTAATAATTATTATACTCAAATTTTTAAAGTTAAAGTATGGCTAAATATAAACTCCAAACCACTTAAATAATTAAAAATAGTGTTTAGTTTAGGTTTTAATCTATTATTTCTCGTTTAATAACAATAATGTTATTAAGAAAGCAAAAACGATTAGTTTTATCACAAATCACTTATATTTGTTTTAGCAATCTTATCAAAATATTTTTCTGATTAAGTATAAAGTTTTCAGAGCCAAGTCTTATAATTAACATACAAAATATCTAATTATTAGGAGTTATTACCGACGCATACATAGTTCCTGTTGCGATCTCATACGAAAAAATACTCGACGGTTCGTTCGCTTGCGAACAACTCGGACAACCAAAACGAATTGAAAGCTTTAGTTTAGCTGTTAAATCGATTTATTCGACACTTCGTTCGAATTATGGCGCCGTTCGCGTCGACTTTTGTAACCCGTATTCGCTTAAAGACTATCTAGAAAACGCTGCTTATAATATCAACTTTAAAACCGAATCGAATAAACGAATCGCTTTTCATTCTTCGAATATTTGCGTTCAAAAAAGATGTTCGGCGTGTTCTGGTAATTCGTTGTATTTTTATAGTAGAGTTTTCTAATTTTGTTTAATCGTTTAAGGTTTGCGTCACTCGTCTTCGCTCTCATCATTATATGGACTCGATATTGTGGTTCCGGAGGATAAGAGGATAACTATTGAGAAGTTATCTGAACATGTCGTCTACGATGCATTTAATGCCACAGCACTGATGAGCACCCAAATGGTCTCATTTCTATTGCTCACTAAACACCGTAAAGGTGTTACTCTTCCCGATTTATCTGACAGTCTTGATTGGTTGCGCGAAGAGTGTTATCGTAGAAAGCGTGACATCGGCTTTAACGGCGATTCGAAAAATGTTATTCGACATTCAGTGATTTTATTAGGAAAACAACTATTATCTGTTAGAAAAATGTCATTGAATTGTTTGAAGTCAAAACTAGTTGAGGAAAACGTCAATAATGGCGTTAACATGAAGATTGTATATTTAGTTCCGGCCACTAAATCACCCCTTGTTTTAGATCTTCAGTATTACGCAAATTCTTGTATCTCTCTGTTCCAATTGGATTCAATTGTCGGTAAAGTCATTATAGGTTTAATTTTATTTAAAACTATAAGAAGTTTTAATTCATTCATCCTTTATTAGCCAATAGTTTACTATTATTAAGTTCTCCAATCGATTGTCTATTACCGTGCGATAATTTCGAAAGCAATGTGTCCATTGATTACGACGAGTTAATTAACAAATCTCTACTGCTTTGTGATATACTTCAATACGACTTCATATTCGCTCCCGTAAGTGATGCGCAAATTTCATTGAAATAAAACCTTTTTAATTTAATTGAGTGTATTTATTTCATATTATCAAAGCCATGCCAAAGTCTTGTGGACTGTATTTCTAATGTGATAGAAGATATGAAGATCAATGGAATTTTAGTCGACACGAGTGAAACGGAAAATAATAATCAAAATTTGCGCGAAAGGTATCGACATTACGACTTCGATGACGAGGATAATGACGGCTATTATGGTAACAGAAGTGGATGGAACTGGAATAAGCGTGAATTGAAAATCATTTTGAATGAGCAAAACGTATCGCTCATCAAATTTTATCGTTCAGTCCTTTCGCCATATATTGAGTCGTATTGGTTGGTTGCGTGCGCTTTGATTAAGTTAATTGGTGTCAACGATAAGATCGATAAAGTATTTTTTGCTGAATTGTTAGAAATGGCTGAATACAAGAGGGAAAATGAGTTACTTCTTTACGGTAATTTCATATATCTTTTTATTGTATTTGTTCGCAAATATTTAATTGTGTGCGTCTTTTAATAATAAATACTATAGGATTTTATTTTCCTGTAGTATTTTGTTTACAGTATTCTATTAACAATTCGCTATTTTAAAAAAGAATTACACAATTTGTTTTAGTTGACACAACCAGAAATAAACCCTTCTATTAAATAAAACAGTAATAATTATAAAGTTAATAACTATTGTCAACTGATATTAAAGTTTATTTACTGTTATGTCTATCAATTGATAAGATAGTCGGTTACTGCAAACTCATATTATTAATTTTGTCGATTATTTATTATCCGTTTTCTTTGTAGAGGAATGTATTTCGATGGAAACGTTTCGAAATGCGTTGAAACTGTTTGAAAGCTGGAAAATCCTGCAAATCAAGTTAACGAGCGATGGAACGAAACTAATCTCGTTGTGTCCCGAATATAACAGTCGAAATGCTATTAATAACGTGATTTTTAAGATTGAAAATTTTAAAAACTGAATCTAAAATTTAAAAAAAGATAAGAAAACTCAGATAAGAGCACGTTTCTCCGTTTATTGTCTATTTTAAAACCACCGAATTATTATAAAATTTGCGCGAAATTCATAATTATGTTTTTTTCTAACTAATATATTAAATCCTATAAATAGTTTTCTATCTTTTTTTTACTTAACGAAACAAAAATTGTTTTACCTATTTTTAATATGCTCTCTAAACTAAAACACGTGCAATTACCGGTATTTTTTTGTTGAAAATAAATTATTACTTGCGAAGAGATTTATTAAAGAGAAATTGTTTCGTCCAAAATCGAAACCAAATAAATGATTAAAAATATATTAACGAAATGATTTATAAATTACCATAATTTCTGTTTGATCATGTGTTACGGAGTTCTGCTTTGTTTTTTATTTTCTTTGCCTTATTTGTTTAATAATCAGTTTGTTTGATTAACGTTTATCTCGTGCTCATTACTGAGTAAGAAAATATTACTAACTATCACATCAGTTTGTTAAACCATTTACTGGTATATATTCTTTATATTTAACTTGCATTTATAATCGAGACAATAAACTGTTAGAATTGTTTTTTTTATGTGAAGTAAGGTTTTTTAATTCCCGTTATATTTAATGTCATCAAGTTTTGCTCAATTAATGATATAGAATTTTGAATGTTTTGCGAAGATCTTCATATTTTTTATATTCTCGTACAAAGTTTATTATTCTTAGTATTATTAATTCTGATTTTTTTATTGGTTTGTAAATTAAAATATTTTGAAATAAATGAAATGATTAAACCATTTACTGTCTGATTCAAACGTTTTTATAGCGATAATAATTATATTTGTCTATACTGTACTTCCCGTCATATTATTTCCGGTTGAATTTAAAAGAAAAATGAAATTAATTAAATTTAAAATTGTGAAGTTATATTCCGTTAGACTATTAGGCAGTTATCTTTTAAAGCATAAAATGCCAACTATTTTGATGATTGTATGAATTATGTAATGTAAAAATAGCTAATAAAAGCATTGAAAGCTAATTTATTCAGTTTTTAATAAAAGCATTAGAAAATGAAATATTAGAATTAATTTATTAAATTGTTTAGATTGAAAATAATAGATGGCGCTCTGAGTCTTCGAAGGTTTTGTAAGGAATTTTCCACGAACTTTAAATGAATGGCTATTCGTCAGGTATAAGTAAATTGAAAACATACCTTAGATTACGATAACCACTACCATCTTATACTTACTATATCATGATTGACATATTTCTTTAAAAAAGTTTATTTAAATTGAAAAAACTTGTTTTTTGTATAATATTGGTATTTAGAAATAGCGAACTTGTTTACACTTAAATAGCGATGAAAACTTCGAGTTTATTAAAATATAGTTTTATTTTACTACAAATACCATTCATCATAAATTTTTTGGAGGATTTTCTTAACAATGATTACATACTTTTAAAAGATCGTTTGTTTTGGTAAATATATAAATACAATTTTTTGAATATCAAATCTGCTTATTTTAATTATGGTTAATTAAAAACTTGTGAACTGAAACAGTTGGTGCAAATTAAAAAAAAACTATAACGAGGTTACTAACATTTGTTAGGTAAATATTGTACGTTTATAAGTTTATTTGCTTAAGAAATGTTATCACCATATCATCATCAAACGATGTTCATGTGCACAAATATGTAATTTCTCTTTATATAATTTCCAGATCCAATGCACTGCAGCAGTGGAAGCGTTTTGAATTACTGTGAACACGGTTTAGAGTGTTGAACAACGTTAATAAACTGCGAAAGTGTGTGCGGTATTCGGTATCAACAATTGCTTTGTGTTTGTACCCCAATGTTGTGTTAGTAGTGATGAACCATTTAATTGATTGACTTCTAAGTACTGAATATAAAAAATTAGTTAAAACTGGATTAATTAGAACGATAAGACGTTTATGTTTAAATTAAGGTACTCATCATTGTATTAATCTATTATATTTGCTCGCTTATAAGTTATAACCTTAATTTTATTCGTAAATGAATCATTTATTTTGGGATAGTTTTAAACTATTCCTCAATATTTCATTGTATATATGTTAATATAGGGTATATTTAGACAATAAGGTTTTATTGCAAAATTAAATAAATTTTTTTTGCGTGAACAATATGTGCCATATTATTCTTTTTGTACATATCTCTAAAACTTTTTTCGTAAACCGAACGAATTATTTTCGAAAAAAACGATAATTTATATTTTTATAGAATTGTGTACATAATATATTTAAAATAAAATTTGTTTTGACTTTAAAAATATTCGATTCTCAAAATTTATTTCTAATCATTAAGCTATTCTAGAAATCATTGTGACCGAAATTATATCAAATAATTACTTAAAATCAAAAGCTTAAAACTTCGCCGCTTAAAACTTTTAAAAAATTCCACTCTTCACTCTTAGATAATTCTTCATTACACTTTAATTTTAACTTTGGATTATTATAAATAAGTCTTAAATATAAGTTAATAAAACTTTTTAAAATATTATTTTAAAAGTTTAAGTGTAATGAAGAAGTACAATATTTAATAGTGAAGAGTGGCGTTTTTAAAAATAATATTTAAAAAGTTTAAACTTTTATTTAAGACTTATTTATAAAAATCCAAAATTAAAATTAATTGCACATGAAATTTACAAATTTATTATCACATAATTCGAATGATTTCAAATATGATTACGCTTTGTCTGGTGAACTATGATAGTTTGCTAAATAATTTAATCACTTAAAGTTATAATTGATTGTTACGAACTCTGAACTCCGTATTTTGCATGAGGTTCCACTTTAGACTAGTGATGGTTATTCTTAGGGATCGGGATTTCCGGGACTAAAAACTGATAAAAACGGGCGGTAAGCTGGAATAAAATAGAGCCTAAAACGGGAATGTGTCTGGGAAATTATTTTTTAATTTTTATTGAAAATTAAAGAGTTTACTATGATAATACAGATGTAAGTATGCGATATTGAGACATTTTTAAATTAAAGCCCGAAAAACGTTATCTGTATATTATATATATCGTTAAAAATAAAAAGATCTTTCAAACTGTACTGATAATACAGTACCGTAATAAAATTTAAACTTATTATTATAAATTCTTGAAACTACTTTCTTATAACTGTAATACATTTTCTAATTTCATACTTTACTTTAACTCTAAAGACAAATAGAAGTCTTTTGCCATATTATTAAAAAAATTCTTGCTAAAATTCTTATGAAAACGGGAATATTTTTGAATATTTGAGCATTTTAGGAATTATTTCAAGATATTGGGAAAATGGGTAAAAAACGGGAAAATAAAACTACTTTTAAATGATTAGTTTTTAATAGTATAAGTAGTTAACATCTTAATCTCCCGGTAATGGAATCAAGGAATAAATGCGGGAATTTCCTGGAAATCCCTATCCCTAGTTATTCTAAACAAAATTTGGAATGGTTCGACTGACAAAATGTTTATATTAACTTAAAATCTGAAAAGTCGTCAATGAAAATATTTATATTTAACCTAACCTGTTAAGGAGCTCTATTTAACGACACCACATAGTTTTAATGATGATTAGTTAAAATTATATTTAATTACTTTACAGTACATCTCTCAAAAATGACATCAAAACATAGACGTTCCTCTTTTTCTCAGTTTTCCCCATTACTTATCCCCTCTCGGACTTTATTCCTGTTATTTTTATGCCAACAGACAAACTGTTCTGAGGATGACGTGATATTCATCACGCATTGCAACGTTCTTAGAATACCAAATCAATAGACACTCGTTGAGTACAAATATGTTGAAATTAAAATAAAGTTTGTTACATATTTAAAGGAATTATCGGTTTTAAAAACTTTGTTCGGTTATGAGAAATTTACGGGTTAGTGGTTGAAAATATATCTGACAAATCGGTACTTTGATTTAGTGTGTTTCGGATTTGTGTTTCGTTTAAATAATAACTGGTTATTATGTCGAAAAGTTTCGAAATTAGTTATAAGCTATTTTCCTAATAGCCTAATAATTTTATTCAAACGCCAGATAATACATTTACTAGTATAGGTGTTGATGTGTTAAGTGTTGTAACTTTTATCATGTTTGGGTTTTTTGAAATAAAACTATAATCTTGTTTTTCATTGAGTTTTCATTGATTTAATTTAATACAGACGAATCTTTTGATTATGCAAATTAGTAACCAAAAACATGTTTATTGCTTTAAATCGATGTTTAATCATCGAATATATACCGGGATTTATCCACTCTCTGCAAAACTCTACTTTTGTACGCTTTCGCTGTATCCCTCACTTACACGTCAATCATCAATCTATACTGTATAACGTGTAAGGATGTGTGTGCGACTGAGATTAAGTCATATTGTTATGTAAAATTTCTATTACATAAGAAGTTTCGTAGCACTTCGTAATAACAATAACAAACATATGTATATAATAATTACCGGGTAATTATTTTTTTCTTTTATCGATTAATAAAATAACAGTTGGCTTGAATTTAAGGCCATTTCCAGTCGTTAACCCAAACCTTGAAAATGTGGATATAAATATAGTTAATAATGTCTTTAATACATCAAAACGAGTAAACAGTGAGATAGAAACTCGATTTTGTGAAAACAAGTGAAATCTCGTTAAAAGTAAAGTAATTTTTTTTCTCGATAACACCAAACGCAGGGAAAAAAATTATCAAATGAAGGTCTCGTTTATATTAACATCCATTAATATAAATTAAACATTTAACCCTTTGAACACTGCGGTTAGAAAAAAATTGCGCTAAAAATATTATGTATGTCAGTCACATATCCAAAGTCGAGGTAAAGTTACAGCCGTGTGATCAGCGCACGCATTGGACATGTGTATCCAATGTAACAAACTTTTACTTTTTTTGTATGCAGTTCTTTAATAAATGTTTTATAATAACGTCAAGGCGAACGAGTCTTCTATTTCTTCCTCATTTGTATCTTATATTTTTTTCTTTATGAAAATTGTATAGGAAATTAGGAATTTTAATTGAGTTTTGAAGATTTTATAATTTTATTGAGTCGTGACGATATTTTGTATTTTAATTTTGAAAATAATTGAAAAATTCCCTTTCATAAAATATCAAATTTTTAAATTAAAAATGCAAAATGAATGAGTTTTTTTTTGGTTTTATGTTACATTAATTGATATTTTTAATATTTTTTAAGACGAATTACAATATTTTTATTCAATTATAAAACAATGGATTCGTAGAAATAAATATTAAAGTAAATTATTATTATAAAACTTCATAATATTCTATAGTTTTTACTTTTTTCTTTAATTTGTTGAAATTATTTAGAAAATATTTAATTAAAAAACTTGATTTAATGAAATATTAATAACAAATCAAAATTACATTTATTTAATAAAAACTTTCCTAAATTAATATTTCGTAAATATTAAAATTATTATAATAAATTATCACTATTTTGCAAATAATTTTGCTAAAACTTGTTTCATAATTAAAATAATATAGCCTTCTATGATCTAAACTCGAGGAAATAATTTGGTTTTGCTGTTTTATGAATAAAAAAGATTAAAAAGTATTAAAAGTTTAAAAGTCAATAGTGTACTGAATAAAAGTTAATCAATCGGTTTTACTGTACGTGCGATATTTTATTCTTAGATCAGTAAACAGTCCAGCAGTAAATGTAGTGAAGTTAACGGATAGCTAAATTGTATCAATATTTTTTTGAATAGAACTTAGAAATGTCGCGACTAATCAGTATTTAGGTCAATGTTAATAAAAAATATATGTAGATTTGATCATATGAAGGGATGTGAAGGGCATGTTTAGCTTAATCAGTAATTAATTTGGGTACAGAATGAGAGACAGACTTTATGCAAAACATAGTTTACATGTTTGTGATGCTGATATAACTTGAGAAAATTGCTGCTTATTTATATCGTATGAATATTAAATAAATTTAGTAAACGATTCAAATCAATTGAATAAATTACGGCTAATTAAACATTTTTTAGAAATTAGCAAAAGTGCAAATAATGAACAAATCGAAATTAATAAAAAAAGTTGATTAATGAGAAAATCTAGATCAGATTGAAGTTAACGATGAAAATTTTGTATTAAGAAAATAAGTCGCAAAAGTAGCAAAAATGAATTGAACTTTGTATTTATACATTTATATGTTCGATAATGTAAGCATTATATTGGGAATAAATTCTCAGTAATCAAATTTTATCCAACGATAACGGGGCTCAAATTATCATCCAAAAAAAGATTGATTTATATTTAAAAATCTATCACATGAGCTAGAAGTTTCATCAACGAATGGGAATGCATGTACAATATTCGAAAATTAAACATTTTGATTATTGATGGGAAATTTCGGTAATGAATGATTTTATTGAGGCCAATATATATTTTCTAAAATTTATGAACAAATAAAGGAGTTTTCTTACTGTAATATAAAAATATCTGGTAAATATAGAATATATATCAAGGATTTTTATGAAAAATTAATTATGATTAAAGTTCCCGATGATTTCGCTTATGATCAACTTTTGATTTTTTGAAAAAAAATATAACTTTCTAATTGATACAAACATCAGGTTAAAGTGCACGCGTTTGAGTAATGATACGCGTATGTGCTCTCAAACTTTGCTTCTCAATGCGAAGCTGAATAGATTTGAAAACAGGCACAAAGTTGTTGTCGAAGTTTTAGTCTTTAAAACCTTTTAACATGAATTTTGTTTGCAAATAAATTCTATTCTCGCCAAAAAAAATGACGATCACCGCTCGCGCTCGGGTAAAATGAAAACTCTCGCACTCGTTTTCTTAACGCACTCGAGCGCTGATCGTAAACCAAGGGTTCATTTAAATGGAATATTGATATAAAAAATTGATGGCTAATTAATACAAATTTTCAAAATCCCTTCAAACCCTATCGAAACCCAACACAACCCATCAAACCCTTTCAAACCTCACCAAAACCCAACAAACCCCACCAAACCCGTCAAACCCCTCCAGTTTAATGGTATCAAATTTCAAACTATTATTTTGAAAATTAATAGTAAAAACTAGTGGCAATCATTCATTGCTCGTTAATCGTTAGATAAATTCGTTAGAAAGTTTGAAGTCTTAATTTATTTGAAAATGAGTTTTTGTCAATCAAACCTTGAAAATATCATATTAAAATTAATATTTTGAATTTAAATTAGATTTTCCAATTATATTTTTAATATTGAGTTTAGAAAATTTTTTTCAGAAG
The DNA here is from genome assembly GCA_034698025.1 of Phthiracarus crinitus. NCBI lineage: Eukaryota > Metazoa > Arthropoda > Arachnida > Sarcoptiformes > Phthiracaridae > Phthiracarus > Phthiracarus crinitus. The sequence continues at coordinate 10,101 of JAQGAW010001324.1, read as the reverse complement.
TTACTGTATCGTTACTGGAGAATTGATTCCAATCCTAATAGCTATCCAACGGTAATGGAACTCAATTTTCTATTTATTTTACACCTTTATCGCAATACAACGTCCATCCCTTCTAATACCTTTAACGATTACATCATCAGGTTTACACCCCAATTACGAATTGTTAACGCCTTATAAAGAAAAGTTTCAATTTATTTGGGATATTAAGATACACAAAATGTGTATTAGAGTATCAGTACTGTGATGATCGCACGCATTTACTCTATTATCAAATAGTGTTACAGTATTTGATGATAAAAAACTTTTATTAATTTATTATAATTAGTAGCCTGAAAACCGAAACTAATCACTAAATGCAATAATGAAGTGCAATAACAACAGTTACACGGCAAGCACCGATTTAACGCCTATTAAGCCAAACTGTCTTAAAATTAAAAGCCGCGAATGCGCACGTGAACGACCAGTGATGGGCTCTTGTGTGGAGAGCGTCGCAATAAAGCCGCGGTTAACTAAAGAAAATGGTGTGCATTTGTCGTCGCAAACTGTGTCCAATATTCTTAGCATTCCGCATCAGAATTCAGGAATTTTTTCGCGTTTAATTTGTTACGCTATGTTTGTATTCACGAGAAAAATTGATACAAATTTTGTGGATGTTTCACATAAAGTTTTAAAGAGCGAATACGTTGAAATTGCTATTAAAAAGTCGGCGCGCGAGACATTCAATAACAATCTTCTGGAATATGATTCGGGTATTTATAAATTATTTTTTCATTATGTTATAAGCTTCAATAACTTATCCTATACCACAACCGTCTGTCTAACGAGCGGCGGACATAATTTATAAAGGTTTTAACTTTGATCCTAAAGTTATAAACTAATAAATTATCTTTCCATTAATTTTAAGATCTTTAATTTATTTATTTTGGGCAATTTTTGGTAATTACGGCAAAGTATTTGGAACACTTAATGTTATTCAACTTACTTTTGCCACAAAACTTTTCCGAAAATATGTTTCAATAAACTATTGATAAACACTAGATAAAAAATTTTGTAATTTATTTATAAAAACTTTTTGTAATGACTCCAAAAAATATCGTGTTTGCAGATTATAATGATTTAACCGAATTGGAAGCCGAACAACGTTCTCGAGTTTTGCAAATATTGAGTCAAATGCGAACCTGTATATCAACATTTTTATGCCGAATCGCCGGTTGGATTTTATTTAAACTATTTTCCAGAATTTTAACCAAAATTTACGTCAATAATGGTATTAAAATGAAATGAACTCAAATATAGAGAATCAACTTATCTATTATTTTAAGGCCAAATCGAAATGTTACGCCGATGTCGAACAACAGCGAACATACCAATCATTTATCTTCCTTTGCATAGATCTCATTTGGATTATATACTCTTAACGTTTATTCTGTACATGAATAATATCAAACCTCCACTCGTAGCGGCCGGCGATAATCTTTTAATACCGTTTTTCGGTAATCTAATGAGAGGTTTGGGCGCTTTTTTTATAAGACGTCGTCTGGACTATAAGTCAGGCAAAAAAGATCACGTTTACAGAGCGGTTCTCCAGACTTATATGATGGAAAATTTACGCGAAGGTCACTCAATGGAGTTCTTTATCGAAGGCGGACGTACTCGTAGTGGTAAGGCATTGATGCCAAAGTCTGGTTTACTTTCTGTCGTTGTTGACGCTATTTTAGAAGGTAATGGTAGTTCACTTAATTCAAGTGTCTGTAATTTAATAGCATATGTTTTTCATTTGTATTACTTATCTCTCACGTGTGTTAAACGTGATTTAAGAAAAGATGTTGCAATAAGTTTTTAATTTAAAGCCATTCTTAATCTATAGATGAATTGGTGATAAAGACTTTTGTGAGAAGTAATAAATATAAACAAAATTACGCTATTAATTGATATAATAATAACCTTAATCTAAACAATTAAACACTTTTTAATATTTAATGATGTAATTATATAGGAGTTATTGACAACGCATACATAGTTCCTGTTTCGATCTCATACGAAAAAATATTCGACGGTTCATTTGCCAGCGAACAACTCGGCAAACCGAAAATATCCGAAAGTTTTGGATTAGCGTTTCGCTCGATTTGGCGAACACTGCGCACAAACTTCGGCGCCGTTCGCGTCGACTTCTGTCAGCCGTACTCACTTAAGCACTATTTAGAACGCGCCGCTTATAATACGCGCTATAATCCTGAATCGATTAAACGCGCCGATAATCAGCCCAATAATTGGGTTCAACGGAAGTGTTCGGCGTGTTCTGGTATTTTTGTGATTTTAAACTCTCTGACAATGTATTTTTAAATGTTTATAATGTTTGCGCTTAAGGTTTACGTGTAATTTCGAGTCTGAGTTCGCAATACGGTATCGATATTGCGTTACGCGACGACAAAAGGTTAACTATTGAAAAGTTGGCCGAACATGTCGTATACGACGCTTTCAATTCCACAACATTAATGGCAACACAAATGGTTGCATTTTTATTGCTCACCAAATACCGCAAAGGTGTGACACTTCCCGATTTGGCTAAGAGTCTCGATTGGTTGCGCGAAGAATGTAAACATCAAAAACGTGACATCGGGTTTGTGGGCGATTCGAAGGACGCGATTCGTCACGCAATAGCATTGATGGGAAAACAATTGATATCGATTAGTACGATGTCGTTCGTTATGACGAGCGCTCCACTGAATCTCGATTCAGCCGAAATCGCGAATAACGATATTAACATGAAAATCATTTTCTTAAAGCCATCGATTAAATTACCTCACGTTCTAGACCTCCAGTATTTCGCGAATTCTTGCATAACTTTATTTCAAATGAACTCAATTGTCTGTAAGTAAAAACATTAACGTGTGGTCAATGTTTTGTGATTAATATTTTCTATTATTATTATTGAAATAGCAAACAGCTTATCGTCAATAATATGTTCGCCAATTGATTGTCTGACGACATGCGGCAATAATGACGAAAGCAATATTACCATCGATTACGATGAGCTTATTAACACATCACAACTTCTTTGCGATATTCTTCAATTCGAGTTCATATTCGTTCCCGTAAGTAATCAATTAAAAAATCTCTACCGAAATATTTATTTCAAACAAATTCAATTGTTTATTAAAGCCGTGCCAAACAGTTCAGGACAGTATATGCAGAACAGTAGACGAAATGATGAAGAATGGAATACTGATTGACGCGCAGTTTAATGAGAACGTTAATCAAAGAATGCGTCAAAAGTTCCGACTGTACGATATCGAGGAGGAAGACGATAACGACGGCTATTATAGCGATAGGAGTGGCGGCTGTTTGAATAAACGCGAAATGAAGATTATTTTGGCCGAAAAAAATATCAACCAAATCGAATTTTATCGGTCAATACTCGCTCCGTATATCGAATCGTATTGGTTGGCGGCGTGCGCTCTCGTGAGGCTAATCGGTTCCAAGAAGAAGACAGAGAAAGCGTTTTTCGCTGAAATGCTGGAAATGGCAAAAGATAAGCTGTCGAAACGATTACTTAATTACGGTAAATGCATATTTATTTTTAGCAAAGCAGTTCACAATTTTTATGTTTACTTTTTTGTTGACGATAAGTTTAATCGTATCGCGTCTAAAGTCTGTATGCGTTATGTGTATGTAATAAGTCTTTTTGTTTAATAAGCATCTTTTTCTCGCGAATATAATCTTCTCTAAACAGTCGAAAGGGTTAATTTGTGTGTACTTTGTGTTCGTATGGCAGCATAATTGCATAGTTTGCACATATTGGTCACGTTTCCCTTTGAATGGTTTCTTTTTTGTAAAACTGAGACTAACTTTATCTTATTTCTAGGTTAAAATACGCAGATATTTTTGGTTGAAAAGTTTAGCTATTAATAGTTACCAGATTTTTTCTGTGTGCCGTCTAAAGTACTGTACAATATTAGTTCATTAAACAAGTTAGACTTTGTCTAAATAAGCATATTTAAATTTTATTCCCGATTTATGCCATTTGCCTCAATCTTAATCTAGTTTAATGTTAGATTAGATTGCTTTTTCAAAAAATTGTGTTAATATTTTTAGCTCATTTATATAATAAAACTCGGGATTATTTTAGTTTGAGAATAACCGTTCGTCTGTTTTCTGTGTTAGAAAACTTAATTTAATATTCCCTTCTTCTATCTATGAATAAGTTGTTCTTATTTAAATTTTATTTTAATGAGCGTAATTAAATTTTTAATATTTACAGATGAATGTATTTCAATGGAAATATTCAGAAATGCAGTGAAACTGTTTGAGAAATGGAAAATTGTTCAAATCGAGTCACTCGATAATGGAACGAAACAGTTATCGTTGAATCCGAGGTATAACTGCGAAAAAGCGATCGATGACGTGATTTTAAAAATCGAAAACTTTAAAATTCGAAGCAATTTTTAAAGCATTGGATTTACCGAATAAAGCGGTAAACTTAAGATAACAATGTTTTCATATACCCCTTAGTAAACATAGAATTTACTAATTGGCCAAAAATTACCAAAAAAGTACAAATAAAGGTTTTGCTTAATTAGAAAAATATATAGTTTATATTTTATAGCTTACAAAATATGCTGCATTTGTATTTTTTTATACGCTCTCTAAAGTACTTTTGTAAGTGTTTTTTATATAAATTAAGTCAAACAGAGATTGGAATCAAAAATTGAAAAACTTAAGAGAAAATAATGTTAAATGAATCAAATTATAATACTATGTATTGTGTTTGTTATTATAAAATATGGCATTTAATGTTTTTTATTATTTATTAAACTCTTTTTTTTGCTCAATTACTCACCGAAATAATATAACGGGATTCTGAATTTTTATTAAAAAAATTTCGATAAAATACAAATACTTTTATAAACTTTGCTCAACTTTTATCAATTTATTATATAAGCAGAAATTCTCGTTTTATAATCTGTAAAAATTTGTAAATACATATACTATTCTTTTGTAAATAAAATTATTATTTTATATGCTGTATATTTATATTCAATCCATAGAAAATCGTTATCTGTTTACTAATTATTCAGTTTTGTACAAAAAAACACGATTTATTTCAGTATTCAATGGTAACAGTTTTTGTTTTTAAGTATTCATTAAGCGCTTCCTGACCCAAATCCTTACCAAAGCCCGACTGCTTAAAACCACCGAAAGGCGCCGCAACATCTGTCTTATTATAGCAATTAACGAAACACGTGCCAGCGTTTATCTTCTCTGACACGAACAGCGCTTTCGAGATATCTTTCGTGAACACACCGGAAGCTAAACCGAATTCAGTAGCGTTTGCTCTTCGAAGCACGCCATCAACATCACCATTCGTGAACTTACTTATTATCATAATAGGCCCAAACGATTCTTCTTTAGCGATATACATCTCATCAGTAACGTCAGTAAAAATAGTTGGCATAAAGAACAGTCCCGGACGCGGCACTTGATGGCCGCCATAAACTAGTTTAGCGCCTTCTTTAGCCCCGATATCACAATACTCAACGAGTTTTTCTAGATGTGCCCTATGATTCTGCGGACCGTGAGATGTAGACCTGTTCAGTGGGTCTCCAATTGTCATCTTTTTCGTTTCGGACACAACTCGTTTAAGAAACTCGTCATGAATTGAATTTTCTACGAACAGTCTTCCGGCAGCGATACAGTTCTCGCCTTTAATTAAATATTTGTTAAGTTTTGTTAACCATATATTTTTAATTATACCTTTGTTGAAAAATACGCCAGACATTGCTTGTCTCACAGCTCTATCGATATCCGCATCACTGAATATAATTAATGGTGATTTGCCTCCGAGCTCTAGAGACACTCTTTTGATGTTAGAGTCGGCACACGACCGCATAATCATTTGCCCGATTGGTGTGGAACCAGTGAAACCTACTTTCCTAATAAGTGGATGATCCACTATCGCCTGTCCAGTCACAGAACCCGTTCCAGGAATTATGTTAATAACTCCCGGAGGAAAACCTGCGTATACCGATAGCTCTGCCAATTTTAATGCTGTCAGTGGCGAAACCTATGATTTCTTAATTGATTATTTGTTTTATTATTTAATAAGTTTTTCAACCATACCTGAGCGGGTTTAAGCACAACTGTATTTCCAGCTGCGAGACAAGCGGCCATTTTCCACGAAACCATCATTAATGGGTAATTCCATGGCGTGATTATACCGCAAACACCGATCGGCTCTTTTCGCGTGAACGACAGGTTTCTATTTGGTCGCGCATTATTTATCGGAATCGTTGCGCCTTGTATTTTGTCACACCAGCCGGCAAAGTATCTCCACGTGTCGATTGACATTCCTTTAAATTTCATGTGAATTATTAACTCAACAAAAACACAAGTTTATTAACTATAATTACCGATATGTGTCTTAATAGCGAGCGTATAAACAGCGCCCGAATCTATTGACTCAATTGTTGCCAACTCTTCCTTATTTTGTTCCATTAGATCAGCCAAACGGTATAATAGTTTTCCTCTATCCCTGGCATTCATGTTAGACCATTCTCCGCTCTCAAAAGCTGCTTCAGCGGCAACAACTGCTTTATCCACGTCTTCTTTGGTGCCGCTTTGAACCTCACAGATAATCGACTCATCCGTTGGGTTAACTGTTTTCAGTACTTTTTGCGGATTCGACGAATCAACGAATTGGTTGTTTATGAACAATTGATTTGCAAAACTGACCGTACGATTGTTGACATTAAGTTGAATCGGGTTAAACACTAGCTTTGGCGTATCAGAGCCGCCTCTAGTTTTGAGCACAACTAGTTTAGTGAATTCGTCAAATGTTGTGGCCATATAAACGTCTTCATTGATCAGTTCCAGAGTAGTGTTGCTTTCTTTAATTTCTTCAACCAATCGCGTGACGTCCATAGAACCAGCGCCACACTTAAAGAAGTCAGTGCTTTCTTCGATCTCAATGTGAAGTATTGCCTCCCATATCACTCGAATTTGATCAATCAATGCTTGCTCAGTATCGGACAAATCTCCGATATCAGACCTGACATCGTCCTGACCGTAGTTCGAGGCTGCAATCATTTTACCATTTTCGAGGCCTATCTTACTAATATTAACTGGTTTGTCGTCATTTCCGAATAACAACAGACCATCGCGATGGACAATACCTGGTCTAGACATACCTAAAATGAGAAAAATTGTTATAAATTTTTATATTATATTATATAAGCACCTGGAACTTGAATTTCAATGCCACTTGGAATTTGTTCGGTCCATAATTTCGATCCATATAATTTGACGATCTGTTCATCAATGGTAGTCCAAGCACCGGGCACTTTATCGCAGCCACGAATAAAATTATGTAAACTCTGACCATTCAGATCTAAGAAGTTAATCATTGATGTTTCCTTTTTATTAAACATCGGCTCATAACTGGCGCCTTCTTCTGATTGCGGTATTTTCGGCGCACCGCCGTTTGAAATCATATTAACCGCTTCTCCGATCGCTTTTATTCCTTCCGGGAATAAAAAACGGTTGTAAAGAGATTCGACAGTTTCGTTTGGATCCAATTCAACTTGTTTTTGTAATAATATGGGACCAGTGTCTAAGCCATCGTCGGCCCAAAATATCGAAAAACCGCCTAAAAATTTAATTTGTTGTTTGAAATTAGCTGATAATCATTGTACGGTAGATGTAATCGTTTTTTGGCACAGTTATGGCCATTGATAACTTCGCTTTCAAAGTTAAATGTAAACAGCGATAAGTTATTCTGATATAGTTTTATATTAAACAAAAAGTTTCTTTAAGAGAAAACGAATTTCATTACGTTTTCTAGGAAATTAAATATCATTTAATTTTTTTATCAGCTAAAAGCACATTTTTGTGATCACACAGTTTTCAAATAATACTGTATTATATTGGGAAACGTAAAAATTTTGTAATAATAGTAGTTATTATGTATAACGAAATTGTAAACCTGCGACGTTTAAAGTTTAAATGCGAGTAAGAAATAAGCGTTGATTGCTATTTTCTGATTACAGAAATATCAATATTGTATGAATTTTATGAATTTTTTTGAGAGTCCATTGTACGATATGTTAAAAGTTCACGAAATGATATGACATCCAGGAAATGTTGATTGTTGTTCCTCATACTTAAATATAGACAAATTGCGTTTTTTTATATCCAAAGGCAAATCCAAATTCAAATATGATTTAATTACGTTATTTTACTTAAATATTTTGAAGTAGAAATATAGTTTTAAGTAAATATGAAATAATTTAGGTTTTAAAGAAAATAAAAGTTATACTGTAGACATAGAGACGCTCTCTATTGAGTATTTGACAAAAGAAAAATTAAAAGTTTTGCAAAAGTTTTTCGATAACCTCTTACAAAGGTATTGAAAGTGTTGTGATCGTTTCGTAAATACATTACTATTTTTTGCTATAAAATTAAGTGATTGTGAAACATTATTATAAAATGCACTGAAGAGGCTATGGCTTAAGGGCTTATTTCGCATTTATAAAACTTGCGCTACTTCTTACTAAATTTAGGCTATTGCTATATGTAGCGTATTGTACAATATATTGCATGTCAAACGATCGTCTAAAAGTTAAATATAATAAACCACTATTTAAAAAAATATATTTAGAAAATAGACAAAAAACATTATGTCTCAAACTCAATATACTGACCCACTTTGTCGCCGTGAATTAGAGTCCAATTAATACTCGCTGCGCCCCTATGTTTCGGTAATATCGATGGATGATAGCATATTGACTTATGCTTTGGAAAATTGATGACTTCCATGGGTATAAACTGCGAACAATAGGGCAATATGTTTAACTCAGCGCCAATCGATTTATACTCTTCCAACACTTTACGTATCGGCTGTCCCTTTACCCTCCATCGCGGGAATTTGAATACCGGAACGCCATCATTGGTGGCAACCGATGCCAATGGATCTTCTCTATTATTAACGTCAGGTATAGTGAATACGCCAACGATCTCGTGTCCATCAGACTGTAATAACTGATAGACAGAGCTGGCAAACACTGATTGACCAATAATCGCTACCCTCATCGCTCTCTCAGCTAACTTTGCTGAAGTGACTAATTTTTGCAGCATCTATATATATTAAGATAAGCTCTTATCTGATATTTACATAATAAGGACATACAACGTGTACAAACAGCGTAATCGCAGGATAAAGTAGGGAACAACTCCGCCCCGTTTAACACTATTTCTGTTTCTCGTATACCATAATACTGTTACATCAAAGCACTGTATGCTGCTTTTATAATGTGAAAAGTTTTCAATTTAATTCCTATTTTTTTGTGCGCTGTTTTTAATTGTTTGTGATAAGTGTATTGAAACTATTGAAACCTAATTTAAAAAGAATAAAAAGTCTATTATTTCAGATTTAAAATTCTAACAAATTTTACGCACGCAAAAACCTTGTAAAAAATCATGAAATCAATTTGATATCTGATAAAAAAATATTATAAATAATGTTCACATTATATTTCAAGATATAAAATATACGGTAAATAAGAAATTTTATCTAAATTATAAATCGCATATAACTCTGGAATTAAAGGGCAAACTAATATAAGAATAGTAAGCATAATTTGAACAACACTTAAGTTTGAAATAGGATTTCATTCAAATTTTAATACTGTCCACAACTGCGTTATACGGTATTTTGAACTTTTTTATATTCATTTAATTTTGACATTTCAACGCATATAATTATGACATACGGTAATTGTGTATACAAGTAAGAGCGCACTAAACTCTCACAATTAGATAAAAAAACTTTTATTATTAAAAAATTAAAAACTTTGAATGCTAAATAGAATTAAAAAATTGTCGGCATTTATTGTCATTGAATTTACGTCACATTAAATAAAACATTAAATAATTATTTAATAAATTAGTGTAAATTTCTATAAAATCTATAAAATATGAATCATTGTTTATCGGTTTTGGTTTACATAACACTACACTGCTGTCCACCCAAATCAGGTAATTGTCCATCAGCTGGAAGTCCAGCAAAATCAGGCACATCACCGATTAATTGCGTTGGAGGTGAGC
>JAQGAW010001323.1:0-19943 GCA_034698025.1 Phthiracarus crinitus | reverse complement strand
AAAAATAGCAATAATAAATGGAGTTTAAACGACTCCATTTTATGTGATTCGTGTGCATACAAACATACAGAGTTATAGTTTATTAAATAAAAAAGTAGCAAATGCTATCATTTCGAGGCTCTAATAATAACAGTAAACATGTTTCATTTTTATCATTGAGGGCAACAGTTATATTTTATAACACTAAAACGAACGTAAAAAATTTTATTAAAATAAATACTGTTTTATACCACAAACTTAAACATAACGTAAGCTTTTTCCCTAAACACTGCTGGCATACTTTGGATTCAGTCAAAAGCGCCAATGGCTGCTTTAAAAAAAGTTTTTTGAGCTTAAAGATTTAATCACTTCGCAGTAGTGTTCGTTCTAAAGAAAAAAAGAGTATTTTGGTATCTCTTAATTTGGTATATTAGCATAAATAACTTATTAGATAAAAAAAATTTGTTCATATTTAATGTATTTACTAATAATTACATTTTTCCAATAAAATAATTGTCAATTAGTTAATGTTGTTTTTAATGGCTTACATGTCCTAATAAACTATTGACATAACTTTTACGATATCAGTCCAAAGTTGGGCAAGAATTGACGTAAATGTGAATGTGTACGATATTAATAATTTTATAGTAATCGTCAACTTTGATAACGAGTTATCATAGTGGGTGACGCATCCAAATCTGATTTCTACGTCATAAAAATTATTGAAATTTTAAGAAATATGTTTTTGAATAACTTTACTTAACAATCCATTTCTAAATACTTAATTAAATTAAGCGAAAATTATGTTTGCAAATTTATTGCTGATTTTATCCCATTGACAAATATTTAAATGTCACTAATTCATAATTTGCACCGAATTTTTGCTGCAATCATCCATACTAGAGTGCGAAATCATAAAAATATTAAGGCCCGAGCCCGATGTAGGCCCGCCAGGCATAGGCCCGAGCCCGACAAAAGCCCGATCGGCCCAATTTTCTATCAAAACAATAAAGTTATAACAAAAAGGAATAATTTATAGTCAAAAACATTAAAACAATTATTGTAGTTAAGAAAGGATATTCTAGCATTAAAATATACTGTTATCTGAAGTGAAATTAATAAAATTCACAACAAATTCTTACAATTTTGTTAATAATATATCAAAAAAATTTGAAATTGAGTTCTAAATCGGGCCTAAAATTTTAAAACGAAAGCCCGGCCCGGTATGATTTCCTTAACTTAAGGCCCGATAGTTTTTGTCGGGGACCCGTTTCGCACTCTAATCCTTACATACATATTTCATAAATATTTCACAAAACTAAATCTATTACAACGTAACACTTGAAACTGATTATTCAAAACCAACGACAAAAATATATCTCTTTAATGTAATTAAATTAAATTTTGCAATTATATAATTAAATCAGATTAAAGTGATCTAATTATTTATCTTAATTATCTTCATATTCAACCTTCTTTTTCGCGCAAAAGCTTAGAATTATGATAAAAATATGGATTACATTAAACGATAAATAAGTCTGTAAAAATAAGATCTTAATAACTTTAAAGAAAAGAGCTTAACAATTTTTGCAATTTCTGAATAATCCTAGTTTTTAGTGGTATATAAATTAGTTGTGTATTTTTAAGCTTATGCCAAATTAGTGAATTTAATAAAAAATTAACACATTGCGAAAGAATAAGTTATTTTATAGACATTAATCCAAATTCTAATCCTAATCTATTAATTTATGGTAAATTTATAGGATGGACTGATAACAAGGATTAGTTCTAACATTATACAAATAACTTGTGATAACTGTAATAACTAAAGACAGGATATTTCGGTTTTAACTGAATAAGGGTTATAGTTTTAACTGAATACATAACTGTTGGTCAAAAAGTTCGGTTATAGTTAATGTAGTTATTAGAAATTAAAAATTTAGAAGTAAATTATCAAATAAATGCTAATTATAATTTAGGTAAAAAAACGTTCAAATAAGATGAATAATTCTTTTAATGGTTTTGAAAAATTCACTTCAAATATTTTGAGAATAATTTCAAAGCATATATCAATCTATTAATTTGTGTTAATGTTTATATTTTCCTTTAATACAAAATGACTTTTTAATGTGAAGGCAGACTCAATTATATCATAAATACTTTAAGATTTTAATGTTTAAAGAATTAACAACTTTTCTAATCAAAATACATAATAAAATCTCAACGAAAGTTTTACTGAATTTTCATTGTTTTCAACCGATAACCGACCGAAATATGCAATTTTTCTAACAAAATTATCCTGCCCTTTGTAATAACTTATAAAATAAGGTGAAAATGATGTTATAGTGTGATGGATTTAATTATAAAATTATCGTTTTGGACAAAGAAAGCTAATTTCTTCATTTAAAAAATAATTTTCAATAATCAACAATTTATCGCGCTATCAATTGGTATATTTTAAACGATAATTATGAATAAGTAATGTTCTGAATGATTAACTGAACGATTATTTAATAAACAAAAGCTGATCAATTATTTTAATAAACTGGTCATTAATCACAACTTTCGCTAAATATTTTCCATTTTGGAACAATTACTTATTCATTACAAATGAGAATGATTTTTAAGAATGAAATATATTGTGAGGCAATATATACCCCATTCTATTGTACAATAAGTTTTCGAGAAAATTTATGCAACACTCACACAAAATAAAGGGAGATTTTTAAAATTAAAATTGTAATAAAAAATCGAAGAGAACTGCGTTTTTTATTCAATGACGCTAACAAATAAAAATTCTTCGCCGACTGAAAGTAACTACCTTTTATCGTAATAATGATTTTTTTCGTATTACTTATTAAATATAAACAGCTCCGAGTCATGAAGTATTGCGACATTTATTTAAGATCTTAAAAAGTATAAACGATTATTTATACCGACATTAGTATATTTAAGTAATTGGAGAAATAGTGTTCAAGCCTTTAGGGAGGAATATATTTTTTGTCATTTCATTATTGAGCTTTTCATTAACGATCAAAAAGATTTGCGCAAACTCTTTACTATAGAAATTAAAGCTATAAATTTTTTAATGGATAAAAAACTTATTGGCTTTGTTTACACTTATTTACAAAATTAATACAATGTATACAAACAAAAATATAGAAATGTCGATATATAAAAAGAAGAGTATTTTATTTTCATTTTCATTTTCGTTTCGCAGTGATAACTTTGCTTCAGTGTAGCGAGAGATCTCTGAAACTTTTAATATCAAACATTGTAGTTATTAAATAAGATTATTATTTTGTATGCTTAAAATTTTTAAAACAAAGTAATGTTTAGGGTAAGCAACTTCATATAAAAATAAGTGCTTTTATTTTAAAATTTGTTTCAATTATGACTAATGTCTCATTATTATTCGTTTGTTGTCAATTTTTTGCAGTGTTTTCTATTGTTAGTTTGTATTGCGGCTATTGGTGCCCAAAAAGGTGGCAGAAAAACGTCAGCATCAGACATATCATCGGTGCAAAGAGCTTCACCAGTACAGGCCGCGCGTAAAGGAATTCCATTCACTCCCGATTATCAGCAACAGGTATCGCAAAATATCTTATTTTTCATTATTATATCTAATTCTATATGATTTACTCATTAATATTACTCAACGACTAAATATTATAAATTTCTTTAAAATCGCGATTTTAATTTTGTATAATACCGTAATTTCATAATAATAAGTGCGGAAATTAGCATAAGTTAGAAACTTTTTCTTAATGTTTATAATGACTATTTAAGCTAAATTTTAAACAATGTAAAGTTTTCGTGAAATGGAACAATATATTAACTTATAAATTCATATAAATGCAAATTAGATTCAAGAACCCGATACAGACCCCGCAGAAGATGTAGATGTCAGCAGTCAGTTAAGACCTCGAACTCCACCCGTTAACTCTGAAGTACATCCCGCTCCTGAGCCTTACTCTTTCTCGTATAACGTAGAAGATTCGGAAAGTGGTGCAGAGAGCACTAGACAAGAAACGCAAGACGCGAATGGAGAAATTGTCGGTGAGTTTATTAAATATAATATGATTTTAATTAACTCATTAACTTTGATCGCTGAGTTTTAATGATTCAAAAAAGTTTATCAACATAACCTATAGTTAAAACATCGTTGACTTAAGGTTATAGTTTGAAAAATATTTTTATATCAAAATATTTATGAGTTCAATTTTTTAGTTTTTTATTACTTTCATTTTCAATCTAACATTTGCCGGAAGTTAGTAAGAAATGATTAAACAAACTCCGAATAGAAAAGTGTCCTTTAAAATATATTGTTACGAACGGACAGACGGACAGAATGGTTATGTTAGATTGTCTTTTTAAAAAAGTGAGCTAAAATTTCGTACTTAAAGATAGTAATAAGGTATACCATACCGTACTCATAGAAAAGTTTTATGAACTCTGTTTAAAAAATTCATTAAAAGTTGGGTCGCATATATGAACAATATAATACTTCAGGAGATATTTCCAGTAAATTTCATTGCACTTAATTAATCTTCTATATATAGGTTTTTACCACATTAGAGATCCAGATGGACGCACACGACGAGTTGATTACACCGCTGGAAAAGATGGGTTTAAGGTAAATGGAGTGACATTTCTTTATCCTTTCTTTATCTTTACTTTCAATTATTCACTTTTCGTCCACACATAACATCATATTAATCATTAGGAGTACGATATTTTCAGTGAGTTAAAAATTTAATTGCTTTAAGTTTTTAAAGTTTATATCAAATAGTTTTTAAAGCATATTTAGTTGCAAAAATGAGGATTTCTATTATGCATAAACACAAAGATCGTACAGTAAGTTGAAGGGTAAAAAAATAAAATCTATTTATAAAATATAGTAATCTTTAAAAAACTACGCGTAAAGTTTAAGCAAGAATATGCTACATTTTCATAAATATTCAAAAATTTCAGTATAATTTTGAAATCTCGAAATACGTAAAAACTTATTTAAAATATAGTTGTATTCGCTTAATATTTAACGTCATCTTACGTATTAGGAAAATAACTCACAATAAAATATAAACTAGTATATGATTGCCTACATTAAGCAACAAATTTATGCGAAATTAAGTCATTTATGCATAAAACCAGTCATTATAAGATTAGACAGCCGTTACTATATTTCTTGTTTAACTTAAAAGGCAATCATTAAATCTAACGAAGAAGGTCTCAGCGAGAGCGCTCCTGCGGACGTAAAATTCGAGTTAAGTGGCTCTCCATCGGAACGTTTTAACAGATTTGCTACCAATTCAAATAATAGACCGCTTGCCAGTGAAACTTCTATTAAATCTTTAGGAAGAGCGCCACCAAAAAGATTTTTTCAAAATTTAGTGCCAACCACTAGCACCACACGTTTACCACCTCCTCCTCCATCCCCACAACAATTTCCAGAAGAATCGCAGGATATATCGCAGTTGACTCAACAATATCAAGATGAAGAAGAAGAGCCACCGGTAATGAGTTCGATTCGATCTTTCAAGAGTGTCAAAACTGCTCAGCAATCTGTTCAGCAAATAGCATCGCAACCAAGAGCTCCATTGCCATCATATGCGAGAAAAACTACAACAACTCTTAAATCATCGCCACAAACCGTAAGGCCTGAACCGATACCCATATTATTTTATGTTTTAAATTTTTAAAACTTTATTTATATTGGACAAGGAATGCTTATGTATACCAAATACGGAACGGCTAATTAGATAATGGATATTCAAGAGATGATAAGAAAGAGACAAATATTATTCGAAAGTAACTTCATCTGAATTATTAGATATCAACAATAGTTACACTAACTATTTTATAACGAATCAAATAAAAATATTAAAACAATTTCATACCTGAAAACTTCTTTAGTCCATTATTGATTAATCACTTGAATCTAAAATTAAAATTTTTACTTGATTTTGAATATTTATTGAAAGTACTAGTTAAGGTAAATATAAGCTTATATTGTAGTTCTGGCCATAATTTTCGACTGTTCATGTAAATACCGAATTTATTTTGTAATAGGATTATCATTAAATCATTATCGATCATTTAAGATAAAAGTAAGGGATTGAGACAATTGAATATAGAAAACATTATAAAAAATGACTGTAATTCGTTAAGCTATTAGAAAAGAATACAAATACACATATTGAGGGATAACGTAAATAAACTTTTATTTATATCTTTATATTATTCACATGATATTATTAGAGTTAAAATAAAATTTATAGACTACTATAAACGTAGACTGAGCTAAATATCCATAATATAAATCCTATAAGAGTTAAGATAAATATAAAACGAGATGACATGATCGCTTCAAAATCCGGTAAACCCATTAAATTGCAGTATGAATGTATTAAAATTGGGGTAAAAATAAATCTTGCATTCAAATACAATACTGATGCATACATTCCGAAAAGCGTTGTGTAACTGATTTGCTCGAACGCCGCGATCGCACTCATTCGTCGCAACTCTCGGTTCATATAACTTTTCGATATATAATGGTGAGAGTGAGCGATGCCGAACAGTATCGACGATATTATTATCGTCCATCCAATTGACCAGCAGTTGAGTAGTATAGCGCTTAATACGCCACGGAATATAAACTCTTCAGTGATCGGAGCGATCACGTAATTGCGAATTGTTATCAAATTGATTGAGTATTGCGCGTTGTTTTTGGTGTGCGTTACAGATAACACGATTGGACCCATAAATAGTATCGACGTGTAAATGATTGGTTTGAGGAAACACTGCCAACAGTTCCACCAAAATGAATGATTCGGCCAAACAACGCCTAACGACACTAATAACGATATATTGCTATCTATCGATATATAACTCAATATTGCTGTCGACACTAATATTGTGATCGAAACGCTAACAAAACGGCATTTTATGGTATATGGTTCGTCACTAAAAATTATTTAATATAATCATTTTAAATTTGTGTTTAAGTCGTGTTTAATTTTGTTGTGAACAAATCTTAGTATTGTAGTCATGAATTAATAAATGAGTAATAAAATGAATATCACTTAAAATTAATTTAATTTGTGAGCTTTGAATGCATTATATCCAAAAAACACAGATTTATAATTATAAAAAATGATTACTATATTAGTTATAATGTAATGTCAGTGTCAGTGTTCAATGCTATCAAATCCTTATTCATTACTGACTTTAAAATCATTACTGAATTGAATAAAAATTATTTTCTATATAATAACTGTTACTAAAAAGTGTAAAATTATGAACTATTATAAACTATGAATTATGAAAATATAAACTATTAAGTTTTAGTGAAAGATCTAATATGTATGGTAGAGATCACACGAATACAATACAATGTATCAAATATATGATATATACCGATGCTTCGCATTCGGCCAACAATACAATGATAATACGTATAGCGATGATATAAACGAAGAGTAAGCCAAAGAGCTTAATAAACACGTAACCATATTCGAGTAAATCTTAAGTAAAACTTATTTATAAAGTTTTAAAACAAATTGATTGATGCGATTCTGAAAACGAAATTCATGTCTAAAATAATAATTCGCGAAAACTATTTTAATTTCATTCAAATAAAACTATAATTTCGGTTTTGCCCAACAGTTGGGCGTTATTTCATCGGAAAAATGAGTTTTTGTGCACAGATTTTGAAGTACCAAATGATTATTATTTGGATAATAAATACATGATTTTAAAAAATGTTAAATAATCAATGAATTATTGCATCAAAAAACAGGTTTTCATCGCAAAGTTTACAGTTTCTAAGACAACAAACAGCTGATCAAACAATTGTATATTTATATAGCAATATCGTGCGCTTATTGCGAGAAAGTTGTGATTATTTGCGTGTGTTTTAATTAAATCGTTAACTGAATATAATAATAAATATAGTTGTGTTAGTATTGAAGTGATGGTCGCGGGAGCGTTTCCACTCATTAAATTGGGAGCATTAGCTCTGAGGCAGATCTCAAAACCGATCGCCAACGCTCTGAAGACTCGCGCAAAGAGCAGCCCATTCTTCAGGAATTACGTGTGTATGCCTCCCGCACAGATCTACCATTGGATCGAAGTGAACGTCAAGATGAAGTTACTTGGTTTGGGTAAACCAACGCAAGTCCAGAAATTAAACGATGCGATGGCTATTGAGTTGGGCGCTGAACTGTTGGGCGAGACTTTTATCTTCTTAACGGCTGTGGCCACTGTTGGCGCCGAATATATTCGACAGTCGAGAAAGGCTGCCGCAGAACTGGCTGCTCAAGAGGAACGATGGAATAAGTTTGAGGCCAGAGTTGAAGAACTAGAGTTTATCTCTGATAAACACGGCACTGAAATACGAGAGTTATTGCGATTGTGTTACTCATTACAGACTAAACAAAATGTTAATAATAGTACTCAACAACACTCGATTGACGATAAGAAACGCGATTCTGATAATAAAGGTTTACTCGGAAAAGCGATAGAAGATGTGAGTTCGAAATTGAGTGGTAAAAACAAATAGCATTTAATAAATTCAAATATGATGAATGATGTACATAAGCTTATACAGTATATGTATGTGTTACTAATATTATAAATTATCTCAATTTTCACAATGTCTCAGCCGTTACGTAGAATACATTAAATATTGAGAAACATATACTTTCATCAGTTTTATTGTTGGACAGATCGCTCTTTAATGTGAAATCGAGTTTAATTAGCAGTGATGACCTATTTGAACACTTATTAGAAACAATTGCTTATATAATTTATAGATAAAGTAAATTATTAATTAATGATATGTACAATATTTGAGCGTAAAATTATATTAAATTAAATTTGAAATACTTAATGCTGTATTTTGTGTGATTATTCTAAAGTACCATATAGTATACAGTATAACATTTTAGTATTGTGCTATAATAATGTAAGTTATATGTGTGCGATAATTAAACGTCTAAATTAACAACCAATGGTTGTGATGGCGTGTTATGAAAGATTCCGATACGAAAATATTCGTTTGGGTTCATTTATTTGCTTAACATGTAGCAGACAATAAGTAATGCGATTAATTTATGAAAAAATAATGTTAAAACATTTTCAATAAAACAGTTAAGTTAATAATATTTAATTTAATTTTTAAAATTGAGTATAAATTTTCAAAAAATAAATACATAACGTTAGTAATTTATGAACATATAATAAGTATATAATCTAATAAAACTAAATATTTTTTATTGTCAAAATACAATAATAAATTTATTGATAACTGGTTATGAATATTTAGCATTGATTTTTGTACTTTAATGAATATACCTAAGCTTAGCTTAATAAAAATAAATTATATAAGATTTTAAGCTTAATGATGATTACGAATATCTTTATCGAAGTTATTCTCAATTTCGCGATTGAGTCCATTTTCAATCTGGTATTCTCTGTTATGGTAAGATCTTGCGAGTGGAGCGTAGTAACCATGCGGTTCAACCGAGTAATCAAGATATTCAAATAGCAAATCAGCCACTTTGAACGGCAATATCCTTTAAAATTGTAATTAATTGATTTATTCTTTCGTGGAATATATTTTTAAGACTAACGTTATCTCTTACCTTAAAATCAAATAAAGTATTCTAAATGAAAACGGTATGATTAAGAAAGTTTCGTCCGTTAAAATTCCTTTAACCATACGATCCACAGCGTAATTAAGTGGCATTATTGGCAATAATCTCGGAAATCTGGTTCGAGTTGGCGTATCAATGCCTGTTCCGCTAATACCAAGTGGACATATTGTGGTCAATTTTATATCATATTTGTTCATTTTGTTAAGTTCTTCGAGTTCTTTACGGAGCGATGCCATCAGACCAACCACTCCGAACTTTGTTGAACTAAACAATTCATTAATTGCATCAACATTTATAACGGTATAAAGAGATAGTTAAAAAATGTGGATTTAAATTAGAATTACCCATAAGCGGTAAAATATGGGGAACCTATAATACCAGCCGAAGAAGCGATCGCAACAATGTGTCCAAAACCAGTTTCTTCCATTACAGGCAGAAATTGCTTTATTACCTGAATATTTTTTGAACTCAAATTTAATTTTGTTTAATAGTTTAATAAATTTCGATTCGTACCCAAAAATGTGACAAAATGTTAACTTCAAAAGTACGCCTAATTTGCGCATAACTGAGATTTTTGAATGGCAGACACGGAACAATTCCGGCACAATTAATAACCATATAAACGCGTCCGATCTGTGCGCGTACGTGTTTGGCCAACTGTTCCACTCTGTGCTCATCGCTCACATCAACGCTGAACGGATACGCTGTTCCGCCTGTTCTACGAATTTGTTGCGCAGTTTTATCCACCGCTTCCTAATCATTATTAAATTAATAATATATGATAACAACAAATCCAAATCACATTACTTTATTGATATCCCAAAGAACGGTAATTGCGTTTAATTGAGCGAACTTATAGGCAAGAGCTTTGCCGATACCACTTCCAGCGCCGGTTATTAAAACAATTTGTCCGTCAACTGACTTGTATGGCGGTTCGATCACATACTTCTTTAACTGGAGATAAATTGATTTGAGGCTACGAAAAATCAGTGTCGATATTTCAAGAATATTCAGAAATATCTTATATGTTAGCAAAATGTACATTTTTAATAGCTATTATCGCAACCGATTAACGAAACGATTTCACAGATTTTTTTGTTGGTTTTTTATTTATCGTTATAAATGAGTTCTGCAAATGCAGACCAAACACAGATCACAGATCATCGCCAGATCAAGGTCAATGGTTTAGAGTCCAATTTATTTATTGCACTCAAAAATTTCAAACTTTTTATCGCTTTAACTGTTTTATATATTTCCCGTTTCACTCTATTTATAGAAATGTGTGTTTATTTTCGTAAAAAACTTTTTTACCAAACTTTTTATTGGTTTATGCGATAAGTTTTATTTACGGAAAGATATTGATAAACTGTACTATTATTTGATTATGTTTTGTTACTAACATCGTAGATGTGATGTGTTGCGCTGTTGTAATCATTTTACACATTTTACACTAATCTTTATCTGTTTAGTCTACAAATGTAAATATCGATTTTGGTCGTATGTAATGCTCATCGAATTATATTCACTTTTTTATATCTGAAACTAATGATTCAAACGTATATAAAAGACTCGTATTTGATTGAAAACTTGTACGCATTTTAACGCGTAAAAATTTACAATGTAAAGCTGTACTTGGTTTTTATTTTTGATATACAGTGCACTCGATAGATGACAGCAATATGACAATCAAATACCGAAATACCGTTATTTGTCAACAAAAACAGAATAGTCTAATCTATATCTACTGGAGTGTGCGTATGTGGCGCTACGATCGCAACGAAAGTGCAATGCGATCCAAAAGCGCAATATCTGAGATGCAATATTCGCATCGATTTTTGCAGAATGCATTCTCACATCAAACACATGAAACACATGCTCATTCCGTACGCACACTAATTCTTAAAGCGTTCGAAAGCATACACACTGTTAACTCTGCGGCCGCTTATGAGGCAAACTCCAGATAAGATGCAGTTTCCAGAAAACATGCAAACAGTCTGACAGTCTGTTGATGTTTAATAGTTAAATCTCGTTAGTTATTACTGTTTTAAATGTTAGAAATCACTCTATTTTTTATAATTGAAAACTAAATTTGTTAAAACTTTAGTTATAAGTATTTCTAGAATATTGGAATTAATTGATCCAATTTGCTGAACAAATCTGCTGAACAGTGATTATTGCGTGGAATTTAAATCAAAACTTATTCGTGTAATACGTAAACGTAAGTGTAATTTGTTTATTTTGTTTTAATAATAAGATTGCATTAAATGCGCGTATTGTTTAAGCTTACACTATTCAGTATTTACAGCTTCACGTAAGAGCTTAAGTGAAATTTGCAGAACATTACAGTAAGTTAGAAACACTGTAAACCAATGTATTTTTAATGTGCGCAAAAACGTAAAGAATATGGCATTTGTATAGATAACAGAATTGACCAGTAGATCCTAAATATTCTCAAACCTGTTTAAAACACTAACACACGCCTACTTTTAATTGGATCGTGTTGTTTGTGGTATTAGTGTGAATGTGTGTGTCTGTCGGTGTGTATCAACAGTTAGCTCTATTTAATTAAAAAATTAATATTATTTACCAGTTGATCGTTTTTTTCATTTATTGATTATTTTTTGAAGAGTATTTTAATTTTGTATATAATAATTTTAAAATTACCAAATTTGATTAATTTTGTTTTGAAAAATTTATATTTTAAATTTAAAGTTTTGTTTGAACTTTTTTTTAATGATTTTTCTGCTTTACCCGTAAAAATATTAATGTGATTCCTATGTTTATTTGTGTAAATAAAACATATCGCAATGTAATGTCAACGAAAAACTTGGGTTTAGAAAAAAGAGAAAATGTCTATTTACTCAGTTATACTGTAATAACTCTCTTTAACGCGAAATAATAATAATAAATAAGCTTGAATTTTACGGATAACCGAAATTATATATTTTGATTTGCTTTAAGCGATGATCGCAAACAAACGAATCAAAATCGCTTTGCATATAAGCTTACGAGTTATCATGAATTATGGTTCGCTCTGTAAAAGCTGTGTCAATAAATTTATAATTAAAAGTTATTATTTTGTGGAAATAAATTATAAAAATGATGGCCAAACGCAACATTGATTTATTCTAGAATAAACAATATATTTTATTGACTCTCACTGTATAGTTTCTTCCGTTTTCTTTCGCTCACACCTTCTAGTGGTTTGGTTGAGAGCGCAATAACACTGTCGGGTCAATAACCCTTTATGTTGTTCTCTGTCTATTTTCGTATTATGTCTAGCATTAATAAACAAATTGTCGTGTTAGCACGTGACACACCGTTTCTATAGCGTTCATTTCTGTCAGCGATACTTCACAACTGATAACACATTAAAAAACTAATAAAATAGTTCTTTATCCGTCATGTGTTTTGCAGCATTAATTCTTTTAAGTTTTATTACGAGACAAACCCGTTACTCATTTCCATTTATTGTTAACATCTATTGTGATCATATTTATTAACAAATCATAATTATATTTATCATAATTAAATATAAAATTACACATTTAAAATAAATGATATTCATAAAAATTGTAACAGCTGTTTTAAACTTTGCTATTCGGATCCTTAAACAAATGCTCATAACTTCGCCGACAATAAGATAAGGCAGAGGTTCCCAAACTATAGGTCGCGACCCAAAATAGGGTCCTCGAAAGAAAAAATTGGGTCTCAAGCATTTGTAAATAAATAAACATTAGTATTGGGTCGAAAAACAAAGTTTTATATTATTCTATTAAAAAATTAAATTATTTAAAATCAAGATTTTTGAATTTTGTAGCAATTAAACATAGGGATAGGACATGACTCTCATTTATAATGTTTTGGCACGAATATTCTAAAAATTAAGAAATTATGTTCATTTTGAAAGATAAATAAATATGGGTCGCAAAAGAATTTTGTTGGATATTTTGGGTCGCAAAAGTAAAGAGTTTGAAAACCACTGGGATTTAAAGGTGTGAGACATTGCGGAGATCTTCTAGAATGTGAATTTACTTATGATTTCGATCGTTTTTTTTTGTTTTTCTACCTTTAATTTTTAACGATATATTAGTAAAATCCCAATGAAATTTGGCTCATAATACTCTACCGTTACTCCTTTTCACTCTTAAATATTGATCTATTATATTCTACAAACAAGAAGCAAATGCACTCTATTTTAATAATATTAATAAACATTACGATGTTTTGATAGGCGTTAACATCAATATATACAGTATGTATGGTTATGTTTTGTACATTACAACTACTTTTATACTGTTTTACTTTGTAAATTGTACTTTTTTCCATTCGTTTTTCTTCTTCTTTACATTTATATTTAATGATTAATTTTTTTATCGATCGCTTCTTGAAGCGCTTTTCTATTTTCGACGCGAATATAGATATTTGACAGAAAGAGAAAAACACTCTTTTCATGGGAACATCAAAGTGAATATTTATTCGCGAATGATAACTGGAATATTACGCAATTAACTTATTTTTAACACATTGTCGACAATATTAATGTCAATGATCCGATTATTTTAGTTTTTAATTTCCTTTCTTTTTCATGCATAAAATAATTCGAAGTTTGCCAAAAAAAATTTAACGTGTCTTTAACTCGTAAACTTCGAGTGCGAAATATGTTTTAAAATAAATCATCAAACGAAGGAGTATTATCATTATTTTGAATTAATTGCTAATTAAAATGTCAAGTTTTAATTTTGATTGAACTTCTCTTTCAAGTAAAAAACTTAAGATGTAACGCTAAAATAGAAGTAGTTTATCATAAAATTCACACAACAATTAGCAAAATAACTAAAAAGGTAACGAAAAAATATTACATCGTGTTTAGTTGAACACTAAGTATTTTTAACTGTGAAAAATAAAGATTAAAGCGTGACAAACAGATTCGTGCCTTAAAGATCAGTCGATTTTCGGTGTTTGTGCTTAATTCTGAACTGTGTATTATTTTTGTCCATGATTTTTGAATTAAGGTCAAAACAGTTACATATTTACTTCCAATCTCTAAGACGTTTATTAAAAAAATAATTTATGCTAATAAAGTCCAAGAAATTATAAGTTGTCGACATTTTTTAAAATTGGCAGAAAAAATTTATAACTTATGAAAGCATTAAATAAAATTTTTTTTATTTTATGAGTTAAATCTGTCATCATTCAAATATTAATTTTTTTAGGAAAAAATACGTACTCTTTGCAGAAATATTTCGAATAAAAAAATTAAGTCAATAAACTAAAAGTTTAAAATCTCTAAATATGGTTTTTCTTTACAAACAACTTGAAAAAAATTAAAAACATTAATGTATTTGGTTATGAAGAGGCACTTAACCTTATATCATAAGTTTAACGTACTGTCAGTTTTAATTACCCTTTATTCCTTAATTTTTGATTTTAATATTAGTAAAAAATATTTACTGATTTATTACAATTTATATCATTAAGATATTTATACAATATATTTATATTTGTTTCGTTACCGTAAAAATATTCTTTCTTTTAAGGAATTAGTATTTTTTGTTATTCTAATTTGTAATTTAAAATTTTCTCTTCATTTTCATG
Source organism: Phthiracarus crinitus (assembly GCA_034698025.1). Taxonomy (NCBI): domain Eukaryota; kingdom Metazoa; phylum Arthropoda; class Arachnida; order Sarcoptiformes; family Phthiracaridae; genus Phthiracarus; species Phthiracarus crinitus. The sequence continues at coordinate 4,707 of JAQGAW010001323.1, read as the reverse complement.
CATTAAAAAATTCTATAGCAAACACGTGAACATATAATAACTGATATCGGTTTTCACGATTTAAATTTAAATTAATAATAAGTACTATTATTTTCGTTGATACACATGTTCAACAAAAACATAAGAAAAACAATAATATAATAAATGTGTGATTGCTCTGTAGTTCGCAGTTCGCACGCGATTTTCGTTTTAGTATAATTGATAGATTGAAATGCGCAACAATAAGATATGTACAATCACTTCCGCATAACGGATACATTAATTACAGTTATTATTCTATACTTATAATCAATACTACAGTATAATTTCCTAAATTGTTCGCTCAAATAAATACTATTTTGATATTTAAAACAATGGATTTTAGTGGTGATACTCAGTTATATCCGGCCATCAAATTAGACACAACTATTTATGTTGACTCTAACGGAGAGATTTCTGAAGAAGAAACTGAAACTTGTATTAAAAAAGTTATTCGAGTAATCAATGGAAGCATCGATGATGTCTCGCATTTGATCGGACATTCAGAAAAGGATACAACGGAACTGTTGATCGATAAAGAATTACTTCAATCAACACCAGAAGTGACTTCCAAATTAAAAGATGTGCTTAGAATTCCGGCTTCATATTTGGTTCTGGAAGAAAACGGACAGTTGTATGGCGTTATCGTTGATTCCAATGGAGAATTGAATATCGTAGGAGTTGTTGAACACGTGATTCCAGGCGAACAAAACGATAATTACTGTAAAGTTGCTGTTTTGCCAAAGAATGATTCGATCAAGTTTTGCAAACCATCTGATATCGACATTCGTGCAAAGATCGAAACTGGATCTGTGTTTGGACTCGTAAGCCTTGGAGGATATGTGTTCCTTCCAATCAATGTTCGCAGTTATCCAGAAATGCCTGACTTAGTACTGATTCTTCAAAATGGATATTTCATCATAGAAGACGATAAAGTGAAGTGGACTCGTTTGAAGGTTGGTCTTCGTAAAGATGAAATCGAAACTAAAACCACTGAAATAGAAAAGGGAGAATCTATTGTAACTTCTTGTGGCGGATGTGTTCGCACTTCAGATGGATTCGAGATATTTGGCAGTCAAACCGCGATCTTTGCATTTACAGCGCTTTTAGATTTTCTCGTTTCCATGCAAACCATAGGTTTTGAAAAAGAAAGTTATTCTCAACAAAATGCTACAGAATTAGCCGAACAAAAACACGAGGAAGAAGGAGATGAAGAAGAAGATGAAGATGACTATGAACGATACGAAGACGAGTACGAAAATGAAGATATAGAACAGCAAAGCAGAGATTTGGAAAAAGAAGCACAATCTGTTGAGAGCTATAATAGCTGTGCTCAACTTAATGAAGAACAATATGAGACCGAATGCACACAAATGGCAGGAATGTATGATATGAATAGTCTAGAAATTGACGATATTTCTGCGCATAGAGAAAGTGAAGATAAAGTGGAACAGGAAGATGTAGGAGAAGAAAATGAGCATATAATGTCTAAAGATTAATGTCTTGTTTCATTTTTTGTAGTTTACAAATATTATCCACAAAATTCTGCTCTAATTTTTCGCTTTCAATTTTTTATTATATAAATTCATATGTTATTAAAATTTAATTTCGATAAATTTAATATAGTTTGCGAATTTATATGAAAATTTTATCCAATATTTTGTTTTTTTTTGTTGAGATTTTTCTCACTAATACACTCTTATTATTTTGTATTTCTTTATCCGTTTTACGCATTATCCAGTGGGGGATAATAAAAATCTCGGTAAAATCATAAAATTGGTCAGTAACAATGGGGCATATTCCAAATTTTTACCCCACCCCTCACGACAACTCGCAATATACTCCACTGGGGGTTAAACTGAGTTTCTGTAACAGACTTTATTGTTTTCAAATTTATATTAAAAACTAATTTACCGTAACTTAGTTTTTACCCCATGAGACAAATTCGATTTTCGTAGATACCGGTTATTATGGGGTATAATCCGAGTTTATCCCTACCCATCACCATGAATCATGATATACCCCTTGTGGGGGATAATGCTGGAAGACGGTATTAGTAGAGACGAAAATAGGGAAATGTTTTTTCTTATAGAAGAAAATTACAATTAACTAATACAATAAAATATGTTCGCGAATCAGCTAATATAAGCAGTTTGAGACCCATTTTATTGACTTAAAATCCTGAATATTACTGTTAACTCAAGAAAATGATGATAACTGATTTTCATTTTAAATCGTTGAACTTTCAAACAGCGCATATTCCGGTAATTAATTTTTATGACATTTATTAAATATAAGATAATCTTTCTATCGTAAACTTATTATCATTGATAAAAGAATTTTTTGTTAGTGTCGATCACTAAGTGCACTAATTTTATATAAGACTATTATTTGTCCTTATTATCTTGATATCAAATATTTTTCCTTTTTCAAACTGCATTTACTTAGTTTTTACTCCCAAAATTTCGTCTATATTTATTAGAATTAGATATAATTATTGCGTATACATATTCACTTACTTTTGTGATGGGTTTCTATTCACTAACGATTAATATGAGCATAAATTTAGGTCCATATTCTTATGCTTTCTAATTATGTTACATTGAAATACTATTCTATTCAATGTTGCTTTTACTTTAGTTATCATTATTAATTGAATCGCATTTCATTGATTTTTTCGATTAAATAATCTTTTAATCATATTATAATTAACATATAAGTAATTAATTATTATTGAAATGGTAAATATGTATTATAATAATAATAGTAGAGTTCATTGATATTTTCGATTAAATTTCCGAAAAAATAAATTATACTAATTTAATTGACTCATAGTAAAATATTATTTTATTCATTAAATAAACTGTGTTCACTTTAATGTTCACTTTTCAGTACTTTTTTGAAAATTTCTTTTATTCAATTATAAAATATTCTATTTTGTTTTCTAAACGCTTCTTATTTAAATTTATTTTAGAGTTGATATAATAAGTGTTTTCACGATTATTATAACTTGAAACTAAAAAAATATAAACTTTATTAGTTTTAATATACGATATTTATAATTTTCGCTTTTTTGATAAATGAAAACATTCAAATTTGATGTTTTGAATTTTTAATGCTTGGGAATCTTCTTGGAAATGATTTTCCATCACATAATTTTTAATATATATTCTGCAAACTTTTTTATTGTCAACAGAAAAGTAATTACAAACTGTGTTGTAAAGACCAGTAAATTTGATGAGCTTCACTAGTTTACTAAATCAAAACTCTTTAAAACTTAAAAAATGGGAAGAGACGGGGAAAATTGATAAATTAAAGTGACTAATTCTGATTAATGTGATGCAAAATGTCTCGTAAGTTTGATTTTTGAATTAATCCAAACATATTTCCATTTAATCAATTTTAAATTTCTTTTTTAGAAATTTAAGTACAAATTAGACTAATAAACATCCATCTAAAATGTCGGGTTCGGTTTGAGCTTTTTTGGTTTTAGAACCAGATCCGACCCCGACAGTTTTAAGCTCGACAAATTCTCATATCCGACAAATTTGACATATATAACCTATACCTAATATGGTATACTGTAATATGCAATATTAAATAAGACTTTTTTATAACTTAAAAATACTTAATTATTTTAATATTAATTTCTATTTTAAGTAAGTTTATCTGCTAAAAATTTTAGAAAATTAAGTAAAATTAGAAGCATAAAAATATTTTGATAATCGGGTCGGGTTCGGGCTGAGAGTTTTATCGATTTACTAGTCAAGTACAAATATTTGTCAAGTATAAAATTATTTTCTATTATTTTAATTTATTGAATTTTTAGATTTCTATCATTTTTTGTTTCCAATTTTTTTTGGTCTTAATACATATAATTTTATTGTAAAAAATATTACTTCAATAAAAATAGGAAGCAATTTTAAGTCTAGACGTGACTGATAATCAAAATTCACGTGTGCTGTCATTACTTTATATCGTAATAACTATAATTCTATACGAAAACAGTGTTTTAATATATTATCATTGTTATTATTGTGATAAATATTTATTATTATGCCGTAAAATACTTTTACGACATTCATGTTTATTGTCTAAAAATTTAATAAAAAAATTTTCCGAAGGAATTGAGTGTTTGAAATTGAATAGTGTTGTTTGGAATCCAAGTTTTGCATACAGTATATTCAGAGCATCAAATTTTTTTAAATACCGCATACAATAGCTAATGTAATTAATTTTCATTAATTTTCTCAAAGACCAAAGCTTAAGAGTTAATTTATTCTTAACTTGAAAAATATATATTTCATCATAATATAAAACACGGTATATTTGAAAACTCAAAATTGTAGAATAATATGAAATTCAAACATTTTTCTTTTTATATCTGGATTGCAGACTCCAGAACAGAATGTCAATCTATAGAAATAAATGGCAGCAATACTTTTAAAATATTATGGTATTACACAAAATATATATTGTAATATGTAGTTACGTTTTAAACGCAAAATGTTTACATTAGTTATTTTTGGATAATAAAAAAATTTTGAAAACTGGTCGACATAATGGTTTGCGCATTGAATTGCGGGGAAAATGAATGATTTAATATAATTGTTAAAGAGCGGATTTTCGCATAAAAGAATATAAAAGCATAAAAAGCATATTTTGAATCTTTTGGCGAAAAAGAATATG
>JAQGAW010001322.1:0-19955 GCA_034698025.1 Phthiracarus crinitus | reverse complement strand
GGTCATGAACTTACACTTACAATCACTATGGTAACACTCTGCTATACTTATAACATTAGAGATCAAATCGCGATTATCGCAGGACTTTTTTTTCGCTTTTACATAGCGTTACGAAAACGCAAAACAGACATATACTACTTGTAATATTTTATAATAGTTTATGAGTATGATATTTATTTGGATGGCAAAATTAATAGAAATGACATTGGATTAATTAAATTAGCAAACAAATTAGACTTTCGCAGCGATCAATTAAATAGTGTGTGTTTACCAGGAGTCTCATACCAAATTGATAATGATATGCAAGAATTTGGAACAGTTTGTGGTTGGAGTAGCACTGGTCAATATAATTCAATTAAAAAGAGACTTAAAGCAGCAACAGTTAAATTATATTCGAAACCAAATGATGATCCAGTGATTGAATCTGATAGAGAATCAGTAGGCTTAGGATGTTCTGTAAGTTTTAATATTTTTATTTTAATATTTTTTAGCTGAATTTCTTAAAAAAAGCTTATAGATTTGATCATGTCTATGTGTCTGATTGTCGTCGTGTCGACAGTCTTTATATTTGTTAAGAGATTATAAATGTTCTTTATATTAATTAAGGGATTTGATATCATTCAAACTTTAACTTAAAGACAAATATTAGTGTTCCGAAAGTTTATATTAACTTAAAAAAAGTCAACTCTCTGTGAATGTGTAATTTTGCTTTAATATCTAAATAATTATTAGGGAGATTCTGGCGGACCATTGGTTAAATGGATTAATGGTCGCGCAGTAATCATTGGTATTATGGTTGCCAATAAGGAAACACGCGGAGACCGTAATCGGGGCTGCGGTACAATGATGTTCGTATCGGTAACTAATAAAGTGTCGTGGATTGTGAAAACAATTAGAGGAAATTGACATTAAAAATTACACGATTTATAATGATTTATTTTGTATTTGTTAGAAAAGTATTTATTACTTTAATATATTTACTATAATTTATTTAAATTTTATTTTAAAATTCATTTTTAAATTAGACAATTTTGTAGTTTATTTGAAATATTAATTTATAAATAAAATGTTTATTTTTAAATTTTGCTCATAAATGTATTCAAAAAATAAAATGTTTAGAAATCGTCACATTAATTCGAATTATATATATTACTTCCGATTTCTTTTTCATTAGGAGAATCAACATTAACCTCAAAACTTGAAAGCGTTGGGTTTTTAATGCCATAAGCATTATATGTTGATATAGTTCCAGGTTTTATATTTGTTACTTTATATGTTTGCATTGTTCCGAATGTATAACATTGTGAATGATTTCCGCTCAGCTATAAAATAATAGGAATTAATATTAAAAATTTATTATATTCAATATTTAATGAGTTACTTCTTTGATATATAGATTTATGTGTTAATTATCATTAATCACATCAATTTTGTCGATTTGTTGAGAATTTGTGGTATAATTGAAATAAGCAAAACCAGATGGCAATTCTATTTCTGTGATTACGTTGTAAACGGTTTCGTCGTATTTATATCTATCGATAGTAACAAAATTATTTTAATTTTAAATTATTCATTATATTTAAAATATAGATTAATTATAACATTACAAACCGATTACAAACAACTAAATAAAGCAATCCATTTCCAGTATTAATAACAGTGTAATCAATTAGAAATGATTTGCCATTTTGTAATTTGATATTATAATTCCATATCACACTCGCCATTGCAATGCCATAACCTGTTGCCGTAATATTCACTTCTGATGTTTTGTTATCGATTTCTAACGCTTGAGTTAATCCATTATTGGGTTTTACAACAAAGGAAGTTATATTATTGTTGTAATCAAAGTCTATTTTTATTTGCTTTCCGCAACAATTGGGACATTTTTGATATATTTAGCCATTGCTTCGTGACATAAACCTTTAACATGACTGTCAACAAAATAATTATTGGATTTTTTTAATGAGATTATATATTTAAAAGTTTCTAATCCATAAACCAAAGAATTTCTTTCAAAGAATATCATGAGAGCATATGCTGCCACTAATTCTTTTATTTTAGTTTCTAAAAAAACTTCGCATTCCATTGTTATCGATTTTTGATTTATTTAACATAATTTCTATGCATACGTCTTTCAAATAACTTTTCGATAGTTGAAACACATAACAACTTATAGTTATGTCCAACAGATCAGTTAAATTGTTAAAGTTGTTCTCTAAATATGTTACTATACTTTAAAATACATAATTAATGTAATACTTAATCACTTTTATGTATGCTTTTGAAATGTAAAAATTAATGATTAAAAATTTATTTGAGAGTGCCATAAATACAAAAATCACAGATGGTTTTCGCTAATACTTAAGAAATAATTCGGGAAACTTAAACACTCGTTGACAATAAAAATTGAAGAAAATTATGTTACGCAACAGCATTGTCTAAATTAATTTCTAAGAAATATTTTTAGATTAATAATTTGGAGTAAATTTATATGTTTTTATTCCATTATTCCTAAATTATTAAACAAGTACCCAATATTCCAAAGCTGTTAGGATTGGAATTTAGAAATTTTTAAATAAACCCATTCCCGTATGTAAATTGTAGCGACACTGGATTCAGTACCGCTATGAATTCGATATCTAAGACTATTTAAATTGACGGAAGCGAATTGTGTGAATATGCTATACGTTAGACCAATTAATCACACTGAGACACGGTATTAATCAATACTTAAATTAGGCTATATTTGCACAAAATAAGAATTAAGACAAGACTGTTTGAATATGTGTTGCTTACTATCAGAGAGTTTACAGAAGAACAAAGAGAGTAGCAAAGAGAAAGATATGATAACCAAAACATGGCTTTTATATGTGCTTGAATGTGCATAATACAATAAGTGAGTAAGCATTGAATAATATGTGAATATGTGTTATAATAGGAACATAGACTATTACAGTCAATGAGTAATAATAACAAAACAGTAATAAATTTTGTATAGGCTATTAGTGTATGTGAGTAACTATGATAAAATAGATATAAGTGTAAACTTTGTTCAGAGATCAGGAAAATTATTTTCCAATTTTCAAGTACTAAATAATTATTAAACTAAACATTGTAATCGTTTTTTACTTTGAAGATGATATCAATTTGAATACATTCGAATTCAAATATTTATTACATTAATAAAATTAACAATAATTGATATGTATATATAATCAAAAGTAACAAAAATCTAATTTATTATACAATATAATAATATATTCAACATTCGTTTAAACGATTTTGTTATTGTAAAAAAAACAATATTTTATGCATAATTATTAGAAATATTATTATTAGTATTATGATAGACATATTTTAACGAAGCGCGTATAGATTATCAAAACATTATCGCATTTCTCGTGACTAGATTAGAAAGTCCGCCTATTATTGCATATTAATATACCGGTAGTAATACAATAACTAATATAAAGTTCAGTACAATTATTGATGAATGCCTGCAGACAATGGTAGTCTACGCTGTTCTTCTGCTGACAACTCCTCCACAGGTTTCGTCCATTTGATGAGAGTTTCGGGCGAGCGATACAGGAATATAAGTTTCGCGTACAGATCCTCCTCGAGCTCAAACTCGCGACTCTCGCGCACCAAATATATGTCGAGGCATAGCTGTAACACTCGGTCCACGTTTGGCATTCGCGTGTAAATCACTTTATAGCTCGACTCGCTATTCAAACCTCTGACCCAACGCGACACCAAAAACACAAACGTAGTATAGATTCCGATGATTCCATAACCGCTAAGAAACGCGAGAACACCGATAAACACTTTATCGTTGAACAACACTACAGGCAAGTATCGGCAGTTCTCGTCGGCCAACAAATATTTGGCGAAAAACTGATCCAAATGTGTGTTTGGGTTCGGATCGCACAGATCGTGCACTTCCCACCACGAAGTCATCGATCCGTTCACAACCGAACCCTTTTGTAACAGAATTCCAACACTTCTGTACAAATAGTTATCCAATTGTTCTTTAGTGTATGGCGTCCTCGAATCCGATTTCTTAATCAGTTCCGGACGTTCTTTCGGCTTTCCCTTCTCCGGTACGCGTAAATAATTCGGAAATATGTAATCGATAACCGCTGGCGTGGTTTCCACCACTTCGTGCGATAACATGCGCGCCAACTGTCGCCTAAGTTCCATGTCTTTATCGCTGTCGCCCTTTAGTTCTTTGGTTCTCTCCGACGATATCGTCACTTCCATGTCCTGAGACTTTTGCTTTTTCTTTCGCGTAATAAAATACGATAGCTTTATGTTAATGTTCGTAGCATTGCTCAATAAATCTCTTTCGAGCGCTTCCTGACTCGGAGGACTTATGCCCCAAATAGCGGTTGAATTCCCGTTCAAATTAACTATAGTTACGTCTTCCTTATCATAACCTGATATGAATGTCTGCGCGACCGCGTCTTTCCTAAAGTCATCGTTTGTTTTGAGTGCGTTCCACAGACGGTTGTCGACCGCCGGTATTGGAGTGCCGGTCACTGACATGCGGAATAGTGGCTGATATCCACCCAATTCCAGCTCAAAAGACACGTCGTATGGCGGGTTCTCCGAACCAACAGCGCGACCCAAAGCGAAAAGTCCCAGTGGACCCCAAATTAGACCTGAAATTGAAAAATAATTAAATGATCGATAATTATTGAATTTCAAATATATTTATGTAATAAATTACCAATAATGATGACAACCCACGCGCCGCCCAACAGGTATTTGAAAAATCTTCGCTTTGGTTTACCGCGCGGTTCGGGAAACTCTTCGTCTAACTTAAGCTCGCACTTCCGTTCGTACAGATTCACGAATATATCCTCCATTAGCGACCACTCGTCCAACACTAGACTAGTGTCCGTCCAAATCCAGTCCATATACATTCGAAGATCGTATAAAAATGGTATTACCATATATCTAATGGCAAAGAGATTATGTATTATAAAAGTTTATCGTATTTTAAAACAATATTTAACATACCCTTTAAACATATACCAATTGACGAGATTATATTTCTTGCAGAAAGTATTGCCTAATATTCGAGTGGGATATCCGCTACGGATTTGATACGCGGACAGTAAGAAATAAATGCATTTGAAAACGTAGTACGCTTTTGGCGGCCAATTTTTGGCTTCTAAGAAACTCCTAATTAACAACAAAAAATCAATTAAATCTATGTATAAAATTATTATCGCTAAATACTAATACCTATCAGTCATCGCCGGTAATGCGAAAAACAGCCACATATGCATAGCGATCGCCAAAAATATCTGAAACATTAGCTTTCCAGTGATGTATTTGCGCAGATATAGCGCCCTATCGATTATAATGAGCGCAAACTGTAACAACAGTGTGACCAGGAATGGTATCGGAATCTTGTTTTCGTCCAGAAAACTCGCCACTTCTTGACCACTATAACCACTCTGCCATACAAAACAATAATAAGATTAATTCATTCATTGAAACAATTTGTGCAAAAATTAAATACTCACTCCAAACGCGTAAAAACCAAAAACTAATATAAAAAAGTTGATAAAATCGCACAAAAACATTAGTGAGTAAACATCTCTCGTGATACGATATGGCGGATCTAATACACTGTGAAAGAAGTTCTTAATCGGTACGCTTAAGCGAACAGCGGTTGACTTAAGCGTTTTGGGCGCAGACATCAAACTATAGATAGCGTTAAACCCTTCCTCCATCTCTTCGCGCAACTCATCAGTAGGAGTCATATCCGAATCCATTGTATCCAAGTCTTGAGCGCTACTTTTCGACTCGTCCTTAACCGCTGGTTTAGACTCACAACTCTTACTGTCATCCTTTGACGAATCTCTCGTGATTTGCTGCTGTTGTCCTCCAGTTTTAGTCGCTTTTGTATCTTTCCTAAACTGGCCATTATTTTCTTGAATAACGGCTAACGACTTCTCCAGATTAAGCGACGCTCGCTTTTCCACTCTTTCCATAAACGCTTTGGTTTCGGTTTCCGACAGATCCCAAAGACCTAAGCTCTACAATGATAGCACCAAACAATCAATACAATATTTTATAACCAAATATCTATACCTTAAGCATAAAACGGTGAAAGAATAGCACCAATAATAAGGCGAGATCATAGTTGGCGTAATGGTCCGACTTATCCACGCCTATAATGCGCGGCAAATAGAACGGAGCGCCACCCGTGAGGTCACCGGTCTCGAGCCACGGCCAGAATTGGAATTGGAATATGTATTTGATGACAACTATCGTTTCGGTGTATGTGATCACCGAAACCCAGAAGAACTTTGACGGTCGAGGAACAGACAGCGAACCCCATAGAAACGCTGCTAATGGTAGTGGCAATGATAACACCGATGCGGACGATATCTGGTTGAGCACAACCATTATATAGCACATCACTTCGGAACGCGACAGTATTGCGTAGAATATTGATCGCACGAATCGCATGTAAACGCTTGAACGCAAGTATGTGTCCTCTAAATCGGCTTCGATTGACGCCAAAACTCTATAAATCAATAAAATATAAGTTACTTTTTATATTCGCTTTTAGAAAGTGCTTTAACTTACTCTTCGGAAATAACTTTTTTAGATGAAGACGGCTCACCACCAGATCGTCTATTATGACGATGTATGTCTTCCGACGAATCGACACTCTTCGTCACTTTAGGCACAGTCGCCTGCGAAATCTTAGCCAATGTACGCTTTTTCCAATTAGTGTCCATAAAGTCATACTTCGATCCATTTGTTTCCTCGATTTCGAAAAGTTTCTTTAAGTATCGCTTTTCCACTGATAGCCTTCGGGCGACGTATCGATAATCGCGCGACAGTGTGTTAAGTTTGGCGGTTGCGCTGATTAGACAACTTTCGATGAAAAGTATAGCGATTTGAAGCCAACTTTTCATTTTTGAAAATAGCGACTCTTTGTCCGCTTCTGTCTCTTCTTCGGGTTTCTCTTCAACAGCCAAACCATCTTCTGGCTGTTTGGGCTCATCACCGGTTAAAGGCATTGGAAGACTAGTTGGTCTGGAACTGACATGAGTTGGTGTCGAAAATGGAAGCGTAGTGACAGTGGTTTTAAGTGACGCGTCGGGATCGACACGCTCTCTGTCCACCGATACGATTGCCGAGTCTTTGCTCGATTCGCCCATTTCGGTAGTGGTTTCTTCGGACACAATTGTAGCCACTCTTTCGGGAGAGCCGTTAATCTCTCCTTTCGCTACTTTACTGAGGAACTAATTTTGAAACAAATATTTAGTCATAAGAGACAAAGGGTTAATACGTTTATATCGTTTACGGCAGTGAATCCTCTAATTTTGGCGATACGTCTCATCTCATCGCCTTCTGGATCGGGTATCAGTGATTGTCTTGGTTTCTCGTTCAGGTCCACGATTTCGGAATCGGTGTCGTCAAACATGTAATAACCGCCCGATCGTACAGCTATGCGCAAACAAACCAAAAGTTAATATAGTTGTGAATTATAATCAAATTTAAAAAATAATCACTATATACGATTAACTAATACAGCCAAATAATAAGCGTTAATAGAATATTAAACACACACCGATACGAAAAAATTACGATAAAATCAATTATCACAGATAAATGGTAAGATATGTGCAAAGCAGAGATATGTGCGGAAAAAATATTATGTGCGTGAAGTGGTGCGAGATTTTGCACGAATTTACATGAGCCGTGAGCCGAACGAGTGGACAATTTCCGTTTCAGCGATTGCTGTCGCGATACGCCTGTCGATCGCGTTCGCGTCACTTTTTTCAATGGAACCTGCGTTCTGGTCGACGATTGAAATATAGAGGACGCGTCTGAACGAGAATCTATAGCAGCCATTGTAAGACGAAGCGCGGATGGCGTGAAAAACTTATTTATATTGGTATAAGGAGGCGGTGATAGGAATGGTGGCGATTCGGTTGGAGATGATTTCAGGCTAATGGATGGGAAGGTGACTGTGGAACTGCTGGCATCGATGTGCCGAAAGCCTACTTTATACACTTCTAAATAGCCGGGCTGTGGAGAAGTAGCCGATTGAGGGGATACTACTGTGGGAAGGCTTGGAGTGGGAGAGTATGCGGAGGGCAATGTGTGGGACAGTTGGTCATCCGCTTCAGGCGTGTGCGGTAACGTTCCTTCCGCTGTCGAATATGGAGACACGTCGTACTCGTAATCTTCTGTTTTCCGTTAGTTATTTAATTGTAATAAAGTTAGTTATAGTTATTGAAAAAAACATATAAAATTTGTTTACAATAAAACAATACAAAACTTATGAAAAAACATATAAACACTTAAAAAGCAATAAACTATACCTTGTTTATGGTACTGAATACTTCTAGCCTTATCGGCGTACATCTTCCTCTGCGCCGCTTTGATCCGATCCATCTTCAGCTTAATCTTCTCCATCACCTCCTTCTCCGCCTGTTCCTGATCGGCCACCTCTTTCGCCTGAATTTCATGTATTAACTCAGCGCCGCGAGACGCTAATACTTGTTGCGCCTTAATCTCGCGGATCAGATGACAGAAATAATAGCTACAGAATATGCGCTTCTGTATGATTAGGAACGCGAAACAAACGCCATCCCATAGAAGTCCGGCTTCGTCTGACGGTATCTTACAGTTACCGGACGACGTCAACGACACGCGATTCATGTATTTGCCTAAACACGCGATACCGAGAAGTTGAACCATCCAACAGAAATTTGCGTATAGACTTGTAATGTAAACGCAGCCAACAATCTGTAAATTTATAGCAAATGAGACATTTTTACAAAATTTTATTAAAGATTTTTCTCGAAAATGGTTAGAAATTACCTGAAGAATCGCTTTGATTAGTATAACACCAGACGTATACGCGATCATTGTCTTCCAGAGACGGAAAACCATTTCGATAGGCTTGAGATAGAACTCGTTTCCGTTCCACAGGAACAGAAAACAGCCCAAAACGTAACCCAAAGCGAATAAACTGACACGAGTGGTACCCGCGAGAAACACCACCGCCAGTGTGATCCAAAAGAAGCAGAAGAAAAACATCGATTTCACCGAATCGAGAACAGTGTGACCGAACGCGAAAAAATCGGGCACATTCTGGTCAGAGAGACTCTTACGCTCGAGATGTGCTTCAATATTACTTCCACCGATATTGCTGTCCATCTTTTCGATACGAAAATTGATTAACTGTCGACACGCGAGCAACAGAATCAAGAAATCCAAGTATAATTTGGACACTAAAGGCGGATCACGAAAATCTGGCAGAAATAGCCAATCACGCAGCTCTATATTCATGTCGTTATACCACGGATAGTCAAAGCAAAGACCCTCTGGTATGCCGAGACACAGGATGTACTGCAGCGGTAACATAATGGAGAAGAAGCCTACAAAGTAAGGCCACGCTCTTTCAACACGTGATCGCGTGAGCATCACGAGCGCTAACAGCCAACACGCGTAGAATACGCTAAACACGTCGTATCGCGAACCGATTGAAGTGATTAGTAGTATGAAACACACTTCAACGCCGAATTTATAGAAACCGTAGTTAACCAGAAACATGACCAATCCTTTGAGATTTCGGTCGGCATCGGTTCGGCCCACTTTGGCGAACACTATACCAGGCGGCGGTGACTGTACTCCATTCTTAAAGCGCGTCACTCTTTGGCGAAGTATCACAACCGTTCGCAGCACAAGTATTAATATTAAAATAATATATTCCTGTAAAGTTAGACAAAAACCATTAAACTGTTATTATCTATTAATTTATAAATATTTGCTTACTATTATATAGCTATAAATATTGTCCACTTTTCTAAAGCCAATGTATTCCCGGTTATCGATCACAGTATAGTTGGTTACGCTTGCGTTTCCTTCCGGGTATTCATCCTATTGGGTGACATCGAAATATGTTCAATAAAATATTTTAAATTTGTTAGTATGTTAACGTACGGTACAGTTGGTGTGCCATTCGATACTCTGTGCGACATGCAATTGAAACAGCATTTTCAGCAATATTAGTATTCCCGCCCATACGCCCAATAAGTGAGAGATAACGCCTTCCAACTGATTCAGTGACATCGCAAGCACAACGAATATCACGAATAATATATTCATTGCCGATAACTGAAAAAAAAAACAAAAAATTATTCCTCAATTAATAACTAAATTCTTCAATGATTTACATCAGCGATGGCCACATAAACGGCGGTCAGTAACACAACTTTAATGATATGTATCTCTAAAAGACGCCACAAAATCTCGAACAGCGTATCCAATATCGGCTTCAGTTTACTCCATAATTGTTCGCACATATCCTTAATCTCTTCGATACTAGTCTTATGCGTTCGATCATTCTTCGCGTCGATATCATTGCCGTTCAGTCTATTGTCCTCATTCTCCTGTTGCGCCACTTTTTCATCATTCACAGTGGACTTCGGCTTAAGCGGTGGTGAATCCTGATTAGTGACCACAAAAGACGTCATACTATCCATTTTCGGGCTATGTTTCGATTTAACAGTATTAGGCGTGGAAGCGGTAACCGACGAATCGCTTTCATTTTCGACATCAACTTTGGTTTCGCTATTGTCGACCACATTCCCAGTAACAGACGCGTCCGTATCAGTGGTCGGCGTCGTATTTGTCGACTGTTTGTCAAAGTTGCTGAACTCGAGAAAGTCTTTGTGAAGAAAGTGCACCTGAATTATGGTAATGATGAGGAAGAATGTGGGCGTAAACAGTTCTTTGAACAGAATCCACGCGTCAAAGTAGAGTTCGAGCCCGAGATCTAACTGGAGTTCGTTATCAACCAGAAGGTAAATCCGCCAATAATCGGGAAACCTATTGAACTGATACGTGTAAATGGCGATCAATATGATCATCGAATATATGATGACAATCAGCCAAAACGGATAGATTAGCCGACGCCAGACGTTGAACGACAGTTGGAATAGTAGAACGAACGTCAAAAATAGGAACATGTATACAATGCGGAACAGAACCACTTTCTCGCCGCTCAGCGACATCACCATCAACATCGTGGCCACAACCCATATCCAGTATTTGATCATAAGCTCTTTGAGAATGTCGATAATCCACTGGACAAAAGGACTTTGATGGGTACCGGTAGTGGTGGCTAAGCTCATCTGTCGCCGCAGATCGGGTCGCAGTACATTGGCCTGACCGGTGCCGTACCCGATGTTGAATGGCGGAGCGATCACTCCTTGCGCGATGTGGCGCCTGTTGTCTCGTTGCCGGTCTTCGATGAACTGACGAAGTGTTATCAAAAACATTATTGTGTATAAAAGCTGTGGAAATAAAGTTAAGGCGATGTCAAAACATTGTTATTTTTAACGATAGTTTTCGCATACTTTTATGAAAAGTGGTTGATATGAGAGTTGAAAATACTTTTTGAAACCGATTTCGGCGATACTGACACTCGAATTGGCGATTTGCGTGGGAAGTTCGTCGTCAGTCAAGTTCAGACTATAGACATACTGACCGATAAGCAAACACATCGCATACACGACAAGAGCGGGCGACGACTTTAAACACGCTTGTCTCGAGTTAGGCATCATCCATATCACGCACGACCATAACAATAACATAAACGATAGCCACGAGTGATATGTGATCGACCACGACATCATTACTATCAACGTTCCGACATAACTGCCTCTTTTCAGCAGTTTTAAGAGCTGCACGAACGGCGACATCAGTTTACTGGTCTGATCTCCCGATTGCTGACCCAACGGACTCTCAGCTCTGCTCGTGCTCGGCATGATTGCGCTGCACGTATTGCTAGCGTCGTACTCGGGCTTCCAAATAATACTGCCGTTCGGATCCATTTCGTGGGTTCCTCCAGAATTCTGTTTGGTTTTATCCGCCGATTGGTAGTGTTTTCCCGTTTTGTCGTTCGTTAATAGCGGCGTGGAATCTACGTAAGTATTGGTATGGCTTAGTTCTTGTAAATGCATGGCATCCACCATAATATGCTCACCATCATCAGCGAACGCTTTGTTATCGCCAGTCGGTATGTTTAACGTTAACCCGTGATCGCCGTCTCGCGCTCTATTAGCAGAGCTATTCCTCGACCAGTCGTAAGCGTTAACCACTGGCAACGTATCCGAGCGCACCTCTGAAGGCCTTTGGCTAACAATCGCTATGGCATGAGTATCAGTGAATTCCGGCTTTTTCTTCGGTTGTTTGACTGGCGAACTGAACCCTTTGGTACGTATTAGCGTAACCGATATAAAATACAGGCCAACCAACACGAACGGATACGCGTATATATTCCACTGGTAGTAAACGTAGTCCAACTCGCGAACTGTCGTGCAATTCAGTTTCACGTAATCCACTAAACCGAACAGTCGTGCCCTCAGATCTTCTGGCGGTACCAGCGGTCGCACGTATTCCATCTGATATATGAATAGTAACGTGTAGTGAACGGTCACGTAAACGACGAGGAATACGCGGAAGTATAGGTAAGCGGAGCCCAGCGAGCGATTGCACGACAGAAACACTCCGATCAGTAAAAAATATATAAAATATAGCGATGATGTGAGCGATGGGTTGAGAATAGCGGCCGCGCATAGAAACAGTAAAAATATTGTCTCCGCTAAATAATACGCCAATTCGGACGCCTTTTGCAGTTTCGCTCTCTTTTTCATCCTCTCTTGAAACGCTTTGGTATCGATTGGCACAGCCATTACGCTCAAACCCGCTTCGGTCATACGTCTCTCACGTTTCTCCATCTTCTCCAGCCTCTTATTTTCGTATTCGATCGCCGCTTCCTCGCGCGCCCTTTCCTGCTCGAGTTTACGGGTCTCGGACTTAGCGGCGATAACGTGAAGCGCACCGCACGCGATCGTAACGTAAAAGTCTGTGCCGCACAGACGCAACACACTCCACAGCGACACATGATCGTAGCGGTGAAGACCAATCAAGTTATAAATACGGCCCAAAGAATTACCTATTCATTCCAATTAATTAAAAGTTTTCAATTAGTTTTGGAACTTTCGTAACGCATAAACATTTAAGTACGAGTTTTATTAAAAAAATCGATATGCACTTACAATAATCGATAGACTCGTCATAATTAGCAAACGTGGAAAATAATACGATTTGAAACACAATATGGGCGATACTGATTAGAAAACTGATACCAATAACGAACTTAATGTATATAAAAGTTATGTCTGCGTTGAGGCGTTGTTGCGGCGACTGCTGCTGCGATGGTTTACGGCGCGATGGGATGAAAGGTGCGATAAAAAGCAGCGCGAGATAAATGCACGAAAATATGTTCTGCCGGAATATAACAGCTGGTCCTAATAGAAGGCTCACTGCTAGCGTCCAACGACTCATTTAGACTGCACGCCCAACTAATGATAAACGAACGCAACAAATAATGTATAAAAGTAAAAACAAATACAGAAAACCAAAAACAAAATAAATAAATAATAAAAATAAACTTTTAATAGCGTCGACTGAAAACTACTGCTAGTATTACGAAACTATGTGTAACCGTGAATATTACATGTTTGTCGCAGTAATGAGTAATAATAAAAATAATATTATGCGGTGATTTAAAGTGAAAATAGACAGTTACTTTATTTTGATGTCTGCGTAAAAATAAGTGATGCGTGTGTTTGTGTGCAGCGTTTTGGTGAAAAATACTGTTTTGCAGCGTATGTATTACGCAACGCGCATGTATTTATTACTGGTTGTCGTTTTTCTCGCCAGCAATAAAACAGTCGCACATTTTTTCACGTCTTATCAGCTTAAATATAGAAGTGATATCATCGTTGCGACGATAATAAATGATTTACAAATGAGTTCGCGTAAAACATACGTGAAAAAAATATATTTACTGATTTATTAGCGAGAAATATATTTTTTTGCTGCACAAACAAAAAATATATAGTAGTTGTCAAGAAAACTACATGTTTTCTTTCGGCACTTTTGATAACCAAGTTTTTTAACCCTTATATCACCAGATTTCATAAAACCATATTAATTTCATTCACTCAATAACAGAATGAATACATTCGTTTACAAACGACTTATTTTGCAAAGCGCTTTAACACTGAACGCTTAGAAATATCGCTACTATTATCAATGTGTTTGTGAATGACTAATAACAAAGATAAAACTTTCATATAAATCAATACAATAGGGGATTATCGTGACAGATACCTAAACACACTGTCATATACAAAGCAGTGGTATGTTAGTTGCGGCACGCAATTAGGGAGGGATAGCGTGCCTCGATTCATGTAATAAACCAATAAAAAATATGAACGTCGAGTTAGATGTATGAAAAATTTCTGTTATCAATTAAACTGTAAAAATGTTTGAAGAAAATAAAAGCTACGGTAACGGAAGTCCGTGTTGTAAATGCATTTTAGCCGTAGCTATCAATTTGCATTAAAACGCATTTACTGCTCGTATTGTTTCGCAATCTATTGTAATTTTAACCGCAAATATAAGATCTTATTTACAAGTAATAATACTTGAGATATCGATAGTGATTTTCAAAATTAATTGCAAAAGTGTTATCGTGTAAATAATTCGCGTATTTAAGTAGATTTTTGTTAAAATCCGTAATAAATTAGATAAAAATGTTAGCAATAAAAGTTTTATTGTTACTTAAGAATAAAAATTCATATTCAATTCTAATTTATTTATGTATTACGTTAATAAGATAACAGAAATAATAATGAGTTGACATAAAATTAGTTGAATCATAACAAAGTAGTCATAAAACTAATTATATCAAAACGAATTGTTTTGAATCAAAATTCGTTAAATAAGTTGGCAATGTTTCCAATTTGTTAAATACCGCTTTTTAAATAATTAATTTTTTTGAGCTGTTTATACCAAGTATAATATTTTAATATTTAATCCGAAATATAAACATATAAAATGTTAAGTAATTTTTGGCCTATTTTTAATTTGTTTTTGGATTTTATTTTTTTAGGCTTACTAATTATTTCGTTTATTAAATATTAACTATTTTATAAAATTTATATGGAAAATACATATTTATATTATTTAAGTTTATCTATTTTATTATATTCTTATTTTTAAATTGTTAAGTTAAAAAATATAAGAATTAGTTAATTATGTACATTAATGTTTTATTATTCAAAAAGTTGTCTTTTTTATAACTTTAAAATTAAAGTTATCGCGATAATGAGAGAAAAGCCAAAAAGAATGTCACGCATCACACCTACACACGCGTCTAACATGTCTAAAACACGGACTAATATTAGCTTCATTTGGAAACGCCTGATAAATAAATTTTTAATTAAAGCGGAAAACAAGTTGGCATTAACAGATATCATGCATTGTACGATTAGTAATTTGTCGCAATGATACTACAGCTGTGTATGTAAAGTTTTCCCACTTGTAGGAAAAGGATTCCCATCTTCACTTTATTGGGCTGGATTGTATTAAAAGTTTTCCCGTTTGTATTTTAGACTTTCACATAACGTGCGTCTACGCTATTACTGCATATGTGCATTAATAGCCTATGTCTAAACTGACTAAAATTCGTTGAAAAAAATTATTTAAGAAAATTATAAAAATTATACAAAACAATACTTAGCAAAACATTTTCGATAAGAAAAATGAAAAATGACAATAATTTTTTAAAAAAAATGATCCAAAATTTGAGAAATAGTTTAAAAATTTTTAAATGGGAAAACATTAAATACATTGGGGAAATAATTTCCTACAACCCGTAAATAAGCCACTCCCGGGTGAAAAGTTTTCCTACAAGTGGGAAAACTTTACCTACACAGCTGTATTATTGCCTTTTATTTTTTTGGCGCAAAAATAAAGAAAAAAACTTGTTAAAAACGGATGATAATTCGATGCAATGCTAAGGTTTCCGTTGACTAAAAAAGTGCCTAAAAACCGAGCAGAGAATGATAGAAATTTATTTCGTGAACGTTAAGTGTCGGGAAAAACGGAAAATATTTTAATGATCTTACGACTGAACAAAACGTAATTGAAAAAAACCAAAATACTTCTGTCTAAAACTTTTTTAACCAATGATTATAAGATGTGCTTAATATAGAAGCAATTTGCAGTTGAAAATAAAATTTACTCTCGAAAGACTTAAAAATTTCATATGATAATCAATGAAAATATTGTTACGAAAGTAATTTTCCTTAATTTATTTATACACTTACTTTCTAAAACTATTTTAATTATAATTTAAAATCCATATATTACGATACTTTAAAATATAAAATTAATGTGAAACTAAAGCACATTTATGTATGCTTTCGAAATGTAAAATTAAATGCTTAAAAATTATTGGTTTGTGACACGAATACAAAAATCACGGATGGTTTTCAATGACACTTAAGAAATAATCCGAGAAATTTAAGAACTCGTTGACAATATTAAAGCTTTGAAAATATGTAATGAAATTTAAAGGTTTAGATGATTTGTTTAATTTATTTTTAAATTAATTGAGACAGTCTTCTGAAATAAATATTGAATATATATTTCTCTTTTAACTTTCTTCGACGCATACACACAAACACCCACAACATCATGGTTTATCACCAGTATATTTCATAAGATTATTACATTGAATAAAGACATAGAGTTTATTTACAAACACACATTTTCTTTAACATTGGTTGTCATTTAATAATCAATTCTCTTGGGCTTTGGGTCAAGAATTTTCCAATCGATATTCATTTAATATAATTTTCTATTATTGAATTTACTTAATTTTTAATATACATTATTTTTTTATGTAAACTGACGTCATAAGTATTGTGTGCATTTAAAAATTATTTTTATTTTGTTTGTTTTGCTGCTGACATCTAAGAACATGTATTGTTATTATTATTAAAACATAATATTCTTTTTAAAATATTTTTAATATAATCGAGAAACCTATTAAAAATCGTTTAAACATTGGTTTAATGCAAAAAAATTTTTTCAATGTATCTAAAAAATTTGTAACAAATAGCAATTAAAGC
Organism: Phthiracarus crinitus; assembly: GCA_034698025.1. NCBI lineage: Eukaryota > Metazoa > Arthropoda > Arachnida > Sarcoptiformes > Phthiracaridae > Phthiracarus > Phthiracarus crinitus. The sequence continues at coordinate 2,916 of JAQGAW010001322.1, read as the reverse complement.
ATTAATAAATTACGAAAATAGCACTTATAATTAGCATTTAAATTTCTTAAAAATTACACTTAAATTTTTTGTATAAAGATATTTATTAAAAAATTTAAAAATTTTCAAATAAGCATTCATTAAGACTTTTCAATTGTATATAAAAATAATTTTGCAAATGTATAAAGAAAATTCATTAGATCTATTCTTTTACATCAAAAAAAACTGTTAAATAGCATTTATATTTATTTTAACTCATTTACCGAAATTTTATATTTTTAATTTGGAAATTATAAAATTGCCATGAGTTTCTTTTCAAATTTAATTATCATTTTCTTACATTTACATTAAAAAATTGTTTTATTTAAATATATTAAATCTTAGACATAAATTATTTGAAATAACGCTTGTTTTTAATTTAAGTGTTGCTAATAATATTTGCTTTTCTTTTTAATTTTCGACAACACTTTATATAATTTGTATTCATACATCCCAACGTCCATTACTAGAGGGTCTCTTACTTTTCGGAATACTAACAATTCATACTGATATCCTTTTCGGTGATTGAATCCTTCGATATGTTCATCGAATTGTTCCCATTCACGCGCTTTTGGATGTTCTTTAATTAGGAAACAGTCTATTGGATCTCCTGTCCACAATGTACATCATCCCAAATGATCGGCTACTACTAAGTATTGGACCACTTCTTTCTCTTCTTTCTCTGAGCCAACAATTATATTATACAAAATTAAAAATAGAATTACTTTCGTCATATTACACGTCTATATGTTGTAAGTCTGATTAATTAATATATACGTGTAACTCATATTATTTTCAAATATTCACATATGTTTAAATATTTCAAGAATATGTCAACAACAAAAAACATATACACCAAAAATTTGCAATGCCATTATTAGAGCTTCAAAAATAGCATTTATAGCATATAAAAATAGCGCTATAAATAGCATTAATATATTACCAAAATGGCTCCTATAAATATAGCAACTATTAATATGGCAATTATAAATCTTGTAATTAATTATTCATTTATTAAGTTATTAATAGTATTTACCATTTACTTTCTATCATTCTATTGGATACTATGGCCAGTTTAGTCATATTACAGCATAATAACATCTCACACAAAACTATATTATTAACGTTTATTACAACAATATAGCAAAAGCATTTTTATTAAATTTTCTCAACAATAGAGACGGTATAAATCAGAACATCCATCAAGGAATTAATCTTAGAAAATCGTTTACGTGAAATTTTTTAAAATTGTGCTTCCATTGTAGTATAAAAGAATTTTAACAATAATATTTGACGCTAAATAATTAATAATAAAAATGCTGTTAATATAGGGGTCTGAAGTAAAATACAAAAAATGTTTGAATGAAATTAATTAAACGAATATCGAGTAAAACAAGAAAAGCGAATTCTCTGAAATAAATATAGAATCAACCAAAATGTCGAATCGATATCAAACTCATAACCAAATGGTAAATCGTAAGAGAATCTACAGAAGAACGCCGTTTTGGAATCAAGCGAAGTATGTGTCACAACGACGCACGCAATCGTTACCAGTTATGAGAATGCCAACAGATTATAGACAACAATTGCCTCAAATGGGTCAACCACTTGACACAGAAGTTACAGAACGCAGAGTGTTATACGAAATGTGGAGATCTGTGTATGAAATCGCGTATCTCTGGTATATGTTAACAATGTGTGCGTTTATGATTTATTTTTTGATATGGTTTGTGGCGGTTATTGCTTACTATATGTTCGGAAATTCAAGAGATAGACAAATGTATTTCAAATGGCAAAAGGATTATCTCAACTTTGAATTCGATAAAATTATCGCAGAATTTAAACGAAAATATCATAGAAATCGGCGATAATATTGCGAAATATTCTTATCTTATTTGAATACATTCCACATATGAAATTATTTTGATTTGTTAGCGAATAAATTATGTCTTTATTGATCAATTATTATTGTTTAAAATTATTAATGGACAAAATAATCCTTATTTTAATCGATTAATTTTAATTAATAACATGAAAATATATAAACTTTTTATAAGTTTTAGTATCGAAAAATAACATCACATGTTTTCCTTTATAATCTAAAATATAAATTAATCAAATTTAGTATTTTTTTATTGTATGCGTTCATAGTATTATTAATTATAATGTGGCGATTTATTTTCATTTCACTACTATTCTATGGCGAATTATTACTTATGTTTTATCTTTAATTAATGTTCGTTTGCATTAAATATTAACATTTATTAATGGCTGGTTTAAAACCAATGAAATGGTTGTTTATTTAAACTGGAAAAGAGTTTTATAATATAATATTTTTAAATTATGTATTAATATCTAAAACTAACTTTGCTTTCATTGCTTATTCAATATCATAGAAGAAATTAACACATTTATCAAATGGAAAGCAAAATTAAATTTAAGAAATATTGTTAATATTTTTTTGCAGAAAACATTAGCTCACAATATAATATCCCAGAAAACTTACTAAAAAGAGCTGCAAATATCATCGCTGACGCGCAACAACACGTGGATATATTATTGGCATTGAATAGATTAGAAGAAGCGGCCATACTTTCGCGCGAAGAAATAGCGATATCAGCGCTCGTGAAATCAATCGAAACATTGTCACATAATTCGAGTAGTATTTACGCGAATGAGTTTAAAAATCTATTGGAAAGTTTAAAAATCCGTTTGGATGTACTGGAAAATGAGCTGAAAAATCTAGACGTGTTAATAGTAAAGTTAGAACCGACTACATTACCGCCGACTACAACACCAACAACGACAACAACACCGACACTAGAGATGAGCATTTTTAACCGTTAACTTTTAACTTTAGCAGTTAACCGGTTAAAGTTAAGGTTAAAAGTTAAACAT
>JAQGAW010001321.1:0-19961 GCA_034698025.1 Phthiracarus crinitus | reverse complement strand
AGCCATTTTTAGCCCATATTAAGTCAAATAGGAGTCTTTTCAACAATAATTTTTTGAAGATAGGAGTCTTTTTTTGTTGATAGAATAATAAAGAAAATAGACTGTAGGCTATAATTTGGAAACACAAAAGAAGATATAATAAGTGCTGCACACATCTCCGCGTCTTTCCGTTTCTGTATATATATATGTGTTTGCGTTGTTTGTTAATAAAGTAAAAACCATCGCGAGAAAGATAAAAAAGAGCATATACAATATATTGGTGTGCATCGCATTTATTCTTAATAATCTTATGGCTATTTCGTAGCAGCATATCATCCTTTTCCGCGAAACGAGGCTAATATTGACATGTGATAAACCCAGTCATATCAATGCTTATATGACATATATTATATTATATGGTGTAAAAAAGTCAAGAATTTTTTTCATCTCTACCTACTCTTGTTTGCCACTTAAAAACCACTTGAATAGTAATGGTAAAGTAGTGTATTTCAATAGCACTTTATACTTTCTATGTTTATAAACTTATATACAAGTATATCAGACTTACGGTATTCACCTAATAATGCATCGCTATTTTATTGGTGCCATACATCTGATACGTATTCGGTTTATCAAATATGACTTTAAGCAAAATGTGAAAGTTTTCGATAGTTATTTAAAAACATCTCTAAATATATATGGATATATCACTGATGTAATATCAGATAATAAAACTGGCCTTAAATTTCGTAATCGAATGATCGTAGAGATCGATAGCGTTATTAACCACTCGAACGTAAAACTTAGAAATAATAAAAATCGAAAATAACAATACTTTCCAGTATTATGGATGCAATCGCTAAACCTCTTATACCAATAGAAGTGCCCATTTCGGGTCCACATAATGACATCCAACGCATAATATAAAAACGGGTCGCATTTTTTAGGCAATAAAATTTGCTCGTTTATAAGCGTAAACGATTGCCAGTTCATTGTGCGCTGCCATGCGATTTGGTTTGCGTGCGTATGTGTGCGACGCTCTCTAAACCGATAGTGGAAACTGCGATCACATTTCAATGCGAAGAGCTTTTGAACTTTTTATGACCAAAATGACAGCATTGAGAAGCGGACGCGCTATTGCTTTAATGCTTTAAATATGATAATACAACATCCTTTTTAACATTATTATTGCTTTGGCTTATAAAATTAAAGGTCTCTTTTATGTTCATATAAATAGGGTTGTGATGCATAATTTAAAGATTTTCACAGTTTTTTTTTAAAAAAAGTTCTTTTTTCGATGCAAGTCGTTTAACACTCATGAATGATGTTTTATTAGTTGTTTAAAAATCACATTTATAGTCTATTGTGCCTGTGTTTTCTATGAAGTTGTTTCCAACGGTTCGAGAGTTATTTCGATTTTTTTAAACATAATAAAATTCAATAAAATTTAAATTACATTGTATTTTAAATTGTTCAAAATTGCTCAGACATACTGGTACAGTACTTAGCAAAGCAATATGATATTAGGCTTTGCATTATCTAATAAAATGAGTTTAATAATTAATATTGAATTATCATTGAGTTTACTTAATCCTATTCTTATTTCATTAGTTAACTCATACAGCATTAAAATTAGTTATTGACACAAATGTTTTTTATGGCTAATTTAGAAATGTCATGAAGTTTCATAACAAATTTTGTTTGTTAAAAGATTAAAAAACTTTTTGATTTTTTTGGCCAAAAGCTAAATCCAATAATTTTTGAAAAGGTTCAACATATCCAAAAAATGGAAAATTAGGACTTAAATATTTGATTGTTATTCCTCAAATTTTGTAGTGTTTTATACACAGTACAATTGCAGATATATTCTATGGGTTATTTTTTTGGCAATTTTTTAAATATTTTTTATACTGTAATTATCCCACAAAATACATTCTTCTATCTAAGTTATATGTATTATAATTTATAAGTTATTCAGAAAAAAGCTAAATAATTAAAAATATCAAAATAAACGATTTTGGTTTCAAAACCACTGTAAAAACATTTTAATTCACGGATATTCTATTCTTATGTTAAAACTCTATATACCATTATATGCACAGTACTTTGATATTTAATTAAAATATCACCATTAGTTTTAAAAGAAGTCAATGTCTTAAAACAAAGAGATTCGCAATGAAGATATAAAACGTATTTAATTAAAACATAGAATAAAATGATAGAAAAGAAATCGATGGCAAACGTTAGTTAAACCTAAAAGAACCTACAAAAACACTTTAAGCGAAACGACTACTACTACTACTAAATGACAAACTAATCTCATAAAAGAATGACTAAGATATAGAGAGATAGAGAGTGATGGTCAACGAAAATTGAAAGTGGAAAACGAAGAGAGAGGCAGAGAGGAGAGCGAGAGATCGTTCGCATCACAGTTAATCAGCGATAAGATAACGACAATGCGGAGAATAACAACAAATAGCAAAATAGAGACCTAAAAATAACAGTAAATTATTAAATGACACAAAGCTTGTTATTATTACATACACCGCAGAGGGTTTTTATCTGTGCGCGCGTTTTATTGACTGCTTTCGCGAATTATTGCCAAATTTTTATTTTCCTGTGGGAAAAATATAGCGGCAAATGCGAAATAAATTTCTTACCATTTTTTCGTCGTATTTGTGTGTATTTGGTTTATTGTGCAGTTTTTTGCTTTGTTTTTCCGAGTTATTTATCTTATTAATTGAAAGTTTTAGTTTGTTTGCCACCAAAATAAAGTTTCATGTTTATCATTATAAACAAATAATATGGTCATCATGTGTGCCAACTTTTTTTTTAATATTGTCTATAATATTGAACAATAATTGCACCATAAAATTGATAATAAATTGCGCAAATTTGGCAAAACAAAACTCAGCCAAAATTTTTAATTTTGTTAATTTTTGCTGTATTTATTTGCATTTTAATTTTACGAACACAAAACACGTTTATTTGTATACACAATAACAGAAAATCTGATGTTTTATGATAACGAAAATATTGGGAATAACATTAATCCGATTAATTCGATTCAAAACACGTATTGTTATATAAATTGTTTGTTACGTTTCGATATGTTTTATTTGACACATCTTATACTTGTTAAGTAAGAATACAATTCAAAATATTTGTTTGATTTTATAGAAATTACTCAAACATTTATTATTAAATACTGTGTTAATAGAATATATGCCATAAACTCGTTTCGTTGCTCATCAAAACTTAGTAATGGTTTAACCAAACAAATATATTGCATTTTGTAACATATAAAAAAGGCATCACATGTTAAGTAATAAAACAGTTGTGTAATTACAATAAATAATTAATGAACAAAAAAAAATTACTTTCATCGAAATTAAATTTTTTATTTTTATAATATTACGTAGTTTAACTTATTTTTGATGGCAAAAAACTAAATAATATAACTTTTTAACAATTTATATGAAAAAATTGTTCGCCAGATTTTGATTCGCAATCTAAAATTGAATCTTTATTTTTTCCCGAAAACAACAACAAAACTACTACCGAAACGTGATTAAAACTTTAAACTACCATTCTTTTATTTTTGTTTGGTTGCAGCGAACTATTCAGTTATAAAACTATTGTGAAAGTTTAATGAGAAAAAAATAAAATTACTGTAATGCGTCGAAAGAACTTTATTTTTGGGTCTCACTCGTCTGTTAACTCAAAAATGTATAAAAACAAATTCAATTCTTCCTAAAAGAGTTTTAAGCTAAAATAATGAATGGCTTCTTACCCATACTCTAAGTTTGAGTCAACAATGAATTTGGGATTTACTGTATATGACAGCATTACTACTGTATAATAATACCTAATTTATTCAAGCAAATGATTTTATTCTCAAAATATGTTTCATTAAATCCGTAAAACAAATACTGATTACTGAATAACTTGTAATTATCAATAAATTCTTAAATAAGCAAAAATTCATTATGCCTATTATCAGGCAATTTAGCATAATAAATAGCTTATGGGTTCAGCATGTTTGTCTGTCTGTTTGTACGCCTATGTGTTAAAAAATTTTGAGTGAACTACAATTGGTTACTATACTTTGGAACAATAATTTTAAAGTTAACACAATCGCACATCCAATTATAAATATGGTGCTCATGTTTTGTTATCTAATTCGAGTTCAATTAATGTCTTGATAGGGATGTTTTAAAATATCAGAAACATGTTTATCAAAAAAAGAGTAAATGCTGTTATAATTGCTCAATTCACATAGTGACAACTTATCAGAGTGTCCCAAAGAAGTCTGGGAGGGGTATTGTTCAATAATTCAAAAAGATTAACCCCCACATTCAATTTTTTAAATTAAAGCGCAAAAAATTGATAAAAATACTAAAGTAAGAATATTTCCCGTCAACATAGATTTTATGACCCTCATTTTTGATCAATATATTGTCCATTGCGTTTTGCTCCAAAAGCCAAAAATGTAGCTATTTTTTGTCGGCTTAAATCATATGAGTTTAATGTCGAAAAAATCTGAAAGAACCCCATAGAACATCGGAGTCTGGGACACACTGGTAATAACGATATTTTTACTCAAAACTAAAAACCGACAAAAATTATTTACTGACAAGTTTATAAACAGTGAATTTGATATTAACATTACCGAAATCAAAACATAACAAAAAGCATTAATTCTAAGATCAGAGACTCACTTAACCAAATGATTATTTTTGTTTATGATTTCAAATCATTTGTAACTAAGTTTATTTAAAAATTTACATACGAGGAAACTATTTTAACGTTATCTACAAACAAATTAATTACATGTGTTACCAAATCAATAAATAATTAATAAAATTCGAAAACTTATTTTTCTGCCGAATTAGATCAGGAAATGCATTGTAAATTCTTTAGATAAAACTAAAATAAAGCCAATACCGTACTATATTTGCTAATAGAAACCTCTGAGTTCGATATATTACATCCAACTATAATTACGGTATTAAACAAGAAAAAGAGTCAGACTGTACTTACTTTAATCATTTCTAATTTATTATTTAAGTGATCGATATTTTATCTAATGATCGTACTCTAAAATGAATGCCCGTATTTCTTATACATTGTGTTCCCATTAGTTTGCCTAAAACTAGCCATTATGTGACTTAACAAAAATTGCGGAAAATACGGCTAAAAGTTTAATAATTAATAATCCGTTTTTTGGGTAAAGGAAAATCTTAGGAATCCATTAAAATTAACTCATCTTACGGGCGAAAGTAAATTGAAATGTGAAACAATTTTATAAAATATAAACCCTAAAGCAATAAATATATTCAGAATTTATACTATTTTTCTTTTTAATAAATTTGACGCAAAGATAACTCGAGAAATATAATATGCATGGAAACAGTGACTAAAATAAGTTCGAGACATTAAAATAATATTATTGTTTTGTTTTCTAGTAAGTTATTGCAATTATTCAAAACAAAGAATCAAGTAATCAAATCACATAATAATCATTTCGCATCTGCAGTATAGTTTAAAGCAATGCTAGTTAGTGTATAGTAGAAAAGAAATAAACGGAACAAACGGGGAAAATATTTATAAATAATATGGCATTTTTTAAATTTATAATCCAATTGATTTTAGTCATAATTAATTTGACAATACTCTGCTCCACAGTTATGATCATAATTCAATACTCGCTGTACTTCGCGTCAAATAAGCTGAAGTCAGGCATTTGTAGGCAAGTTTATCCAGACATCGTGAAAGACACTCTATTTCGGAGCTGCGATACTGCGAAGTGTCACAAACCGAACACAACAGACATCGTTGTGCTGATGATACTACACGTTAAACTATTATCGCAATTATTTTCGTTAATTGGTTTCGTTAGCAATCGGTTTAATTGCGCGCTATTTCTCGCCTCATTTGTTTGCAATTTTCCGTGGATTGCGTTCAATGTATACGACTTTAGTAAGTATAAAACGCGGAACACGCTTACTCGTGATTTAGCAAATTATTGTTTACCGCTTTCGTAGACCCAACTCACACACTAAGATAATTATATAATTTTTTCTCGTTCTCTTAAGTAATTAAAGCGTGCAAACTTTTTTCGTTGCCTACAAATTAATTATATTTTTTTGCTCTGCTTTTCCAGTATTTAAAGTGACAATTGTTAAGATCGATGTATTCCGGCATATATTGCGTTCATCGGCTAATGTATACTTTTATTCAGCGCTCAATGTGATCGATATGTGCACTGTGTTGGCCAATACGTGCTTTGTTTATTCCTATAACCCTATAAATACGCCAATGATTAGGTAAGATTACGCGATAACGTATTAATGATCGTTTAAAATAAAATCTAATTTGAAACGAAGCAAAAAAAACTAATTATTTACACGTTTGTTATACTCTAATAATAGCGCTTTACATCCGAAAATAATTTAATAAAACTTGATTCCGATTCAATTAATTTCTAACCTCAAAATTTATTTATTTGTGCACTATATTTACAGAAATAGCGAATTGATGTCAAACCGATATATCAAATTTGGTTTAAGAGCCGCCCAATCGATAACAGCGCTAATAAGCGCCAGTTATTCCACGTTAACCCTAATAACAGCAGTGAAGTGGACGTTACAGATATCCTGCATCCAAACAATTATCGAGTTTATTAAATTAATCGTCATCTATAATAAAATTATTGCGCACATAATTGGCATTTACTCCGCGGCAACGCTGGACATGAGACTGATTTGTGTCACACTTGTCTTATACGTTCCGTGGATTGGATTAATCATTTACCAGCAAAATAGTGGGTTTTTCTTTCGTTCATACAGTATTAGAGTTCATACGTTATAATAATTTTATTTTAGATATAAGTTTATATATAGGTATATATTAAGCTTATACAGTATATGTATATCGGATTTCTCTCTCAATTTTAAGATCCACTTTCCCGACAAATACTGAGTCATACACGCCTCGAGACCATTAAAAATCGATGCATCACATTATCAGTAAGATTACCTCCCAATTTTTCGGAGTAAACTTTGCTCAAACTTTACATAAAAAGACGAAAAAAATAAAAAACGGTTTGCGATAACGCGAAATAGGATTTATGTGTTTTACGTTACGGAAAACAGCAAATTTCTATGCCTAATAGTTTGCTTCATTAAATTTTAGTCATTCATCAAAAGGAAAACGAAATGAAACTCTAGTGAACTCATATTTTATCCATAAATTTAAAGCATGAGTTTTCTTTTTTTCATAACTTAGCGGATATAACATTACGCATCGTTTCTCTCAAAACGAAAAATAAAAAAACCAAAAAAATAAAAAAGTTATGGTCAAAAATAATAATATCTAAATATGCGACAACACTGTAGCAATAAATTGCTGAATATATAGAAAATAAAAATTAAAAAAAAGTGTCCGACGAGGCGGATTTGAACCACCGACCTAAGGATATCAGCATTAACTACTACAGTCCTCCGCTCTGCCAACTGAGCTATCGTCGGATCATATTATAACGGTTGTTATTTCAGTTACTTATCGGAACAGTTGACCTTAAAAACGACAAGCAAACTTGTTTTACAAATAATCAAATTTGCCCCAAAGAAATATAACAATATCTGTGCCAATAGATTAGAACTAAGTTATATTTCTGCATAAAACGTAAAAAAATCATATATATTTTTTTGTAAATTAATAATTTTATTTAACTTTTTAAAGCACATCCTTTCAATACGATTATGATTTGCCCGATTGATGGCACATATATGGGGATAATGATTGTATTGTTAATATTGGTGCGCAAAATTCGTGAAGCAAATAATTGGGAACTCAATCGTACGGACATCGAGTCACTAGCGATGATGAAGTTTGGAAATAATAGAAAAATTAGTGCACAACAAAAACTTAATGTATAACATTTTTCAGAAAATTAGAATATAATTCTCCAAAAATTATTATTATTATATACCAGTAGTAAAATTGCTCATAATTTTTTAAAAGCTAAACTTTTGCAAACAAACTGAAAACAGATAAACCAAATTCCATTTATAATCATTATTAATATAAAAAATCGGATTAATTTATGAGCTTATATCGAATTTTTATGGCATATTTAACTAACTTTAGCGGTAATGACTATCCCAACAAAAATAGTCAACACTTCAAATTAATAATGAAAAGATTTAATGCCGTTATATAAAAATATAAATAATTAAATAGAAGTACACGTGCGTAGTGAGGCGTGCGTTTAAATTACTTAATAGAGACGCATTAAAACTTATTTTTTGGTTACCGTATAAATTAATTTCGCTTATTATCACGATTCGTAAAAAATTTATACGTACTCGTGAAGTAATTAATTTTTTCAAGTACTTTAATATTAATAACAAGAAAGTTGTGAAAATATAATCATTAATAACATTGCAATATTTTACACTGAAATCAAATAAATTAAATTAGAAAATACGGTAAATCAATATTGCGCGCTAAACTATTAATACAAATGCTGCCATCATATGACACACCAAATTGATTATCGATAAAATTCTACAAAGAGTTCTAACATTCATATGAATTTATGAGCAATAAACATAAAGAAAACGTTCAAATCTCAACAATTTAATGAGAAACAAAATTTAATTATTTTAATATTTTTTAAATTATAATAATAAGCAATAATTAATATTAACATTTATATTACATTAAATAACAAAATAATAGAAAGATTTCCTGTGATATACGTTTCTATGTCTAAACAATTCTGTTTAACGCAACCGTACAAAACAGTTGGATAAATAAACAAAAATAAAATGTTTATCTCTAGAGTATTAAAATGAAAGATGATAAGTAACAAACAAAATCATCACAGATTTATACGCCCAAAATTGTAACCCAATTTTGTGTGCCATCGAATTATTTTTAATCCAAACGCATACACACGAACTCAATGATCACAGGGAGCACAGACTTAGTTCTGCTAAATCTAAATCTTACAAGTATTGCAAACTTTTGAGACAGTTTTTTTTGATTCAATTGCATCCATTAATATGAGAATCGTATGATTGAATGCCGATATTTAGTAACTTCCAATTACTTGTTTCCTCGCTATTTGTAAACCGATGAGTTTTAAGATGTTTTTTAAATTTCTAACGAGTCCTCGCATTGGTATTTATTACTAACAGTATTAACTAATTTCATAACATAATTAGCGATCGAGAAACTAATTTAAAAATTAAGTGCAGTTTTTTGAGATTCGTTTAATTATAAGAAAATAACATATATAAGTACCACTAATTTATATGATATGCTGCAGTATATAAAATAAAAACAATATAAACATAAACTTACAAATAGGTTTAGAGTTAGGCTTTTCGGAAATAGCGTCAAATGTGAAATGGATTCGAGTGAAAATAATTAATGATATGGATTCGAGTAACTCTTTTTAAAATATCTTCTACAATTGAATCTCATCTGCGAGTAATTCCATTGGAAATACCAAAACACAAGTATCACAAAACAGAGCACTTTCCAGAACCAGAACAGTTACTAACAACGGGTATAAAAAATACAGCATAAAAAGTCAATTAGAAAACGATTCCTTAAAATGGGGATCAGGAAACCTATTCGATTATTCGCCGCATTCAATACAGAGTCCAAATTTACACGAAATGGACATTTAACTTATAGCTGCTGCATGTTATTAATAATATTAATATTCAAAATCCATTTCAAAATTTTTTTGCGTGTGTTATTGCGTTACACGTTTACGACAACACATATTAAGAAACATGAATGTGAGACAATAATCAAAACAAACAGCGAATTAATTTGTTTTATTTGCGCGATTTATTAGAACTCGATTCATTACATTTGATATCAATTCTGAACATATTTTTAAAAAGATTAGTAATCATAAAATTTACAAAAAAATAATAATAGCATAAAACGTTTTTTTTTTCGCGAATTTTTAATTACGTTTAATTTTACAGGAATAATAGACAATATCTTATAATAAATAATAATTAATATAATATAAATTACAATTATTTTCAAATTATGCATTTAAATAAATTTTGGTAATAAGAAAAAAAGGTTTGATTGATTTGACTAAAAAGAGTATAAAATAATTTATAATTTTTTCGTTTCACTAATTCATAAATAACAAAGTTTATATAAAAAAAGTAATAACTGTTTTTAGTTTTTATTCATTCATAAATCGATGTCATGCTTGTCGAGTGTGTGTGTGATTTTTTTAGATACTTTTTTTCTCTAACACTGACGAAATAATAAAAAAGCGAAAGTTTTGTGTGAAGAACAGACTCATCACGATTTAAATACTATCTGTACTGTACTTTTTTTAAAATTTTATTTCCATACTTTACTATATTTACAAAGAAAAAAAATACTTTTAAATAATAATAATATATATACTTAAATAATAAGAGCTTTTTTAAAGGTAAAATAATAATGATTAGCTTTTAGTTTTTTGTTTGTTAATGTGTGTTGTGTGGAATGTGCGCGTCATCCGTATCCGCAAATATATACTTTTTTGTTTCTCTCACTCTCTTTCTCTTTCACTCTCTAATAATTAATAATTAATAAATATTCCTAATTGGTTGGCGTCATCGCTGTGAAGGTATTGCCGAAGGTCTGTCAGGTATGCGAGGCGGTAATAAAGGTCTATCAGTCGCGATTAGCGGTACGGCACGCCTAATATATATAACACATATGACAACCGAATTAATGTATTGATCAGAACAAACGAACAACAAATATATAACACAACGGCGTATATCACTACTAATTATAATTTTTTTAAAGGGCTCTATCAATATCATCGTTATTTTTTGATTATAATTATTATGAGATTATTAAGTGTTATTTATTAAATTAATTTTGTTAGGCTTAAACTAAGTTTTTTAAAATAGCTTCTAATTTTAGCATAACTATCTTATCATAGGTAATCACGAGTTTATTATTGTCACCAGAGAATAACTACTTTCTTAAAATATATCTATAAAATCCAATCAAAAAATGAACGTTTTATTTAATTATAATATGGCTATACTTTGATTCTAAAGATAATGTGTGCGAGAATTTGCAATTATTATAATATACTTTCAGGTATATCGAGAAACTTTGTGATATATAGACAAATCTACGCGACAATCAAAAACCCATGTGAATAGTTATGATAAGTAATTGATAGCATTTCAATAAATAGGTGTGAGAATAATAATATCGCTAATCAAAGCCCATTTTTAATCTAATAGTTAATTATACGCCGTTGAATATTTTTTCATATATTTATATATATATATATATATATATATATATACTATTATAGTTAATTATTATTATTAATTTTTTAAATATATTATTCAACAAGAATAAACAAGAGAAAAATATTATTATCATTATTATGTCATTAATTTGATAGATTTAATAATATTAATTTTTTTGAAAGAGCGTTAATTTTGTTTGCAGCGAAATAGACACTAAATTTATTTGTGGACAGGCATCCCGAACGCGTCGAGAATTGTGTCCGTAACAGCTTGTTGAATACGTGGCGGAACGTTAGGCATTCCCATTCCCCCCATTCCTCGTCTGCGGCGTGAAAACAAACATTTACAGAAAGCAAATTTTATTCACAAATTGTTATTGCAATATGAATTGATTAATGTTAAACATATAAATTATTATTAGGGATAATTTTAAATAAGAAACATGTTTCGATAATCACTTACGTTGGAATGAGTGGTGGCGGTAACGGTCCCGAACCAGGACCTCCTCTGCCAACAGGGAATGGCGCGCCACGACCGGGAATATTGGGCGCCGGTCTACCAGGCGGTGGCGGCGCGCCTCGCGATGGGTTGTTTGCCGCCACTGGCGGCGGTGCAGGTCTGTTAGGATTAGTAGAATTGACAGGACGAGCGGCAGTCGCTGTCACCGGCATTGGTGATGGTGACGGTGGTGTTGGAGATGGCGCTAAATTTCTGAGCGTCCAGTCATCTTTGACTGGTGGCGGCGCAGCCGTGTAACTCGTTTGCATCGACACGTCTCCAATTATCCGAAGCGCTTCTTTGCACGCGTGATACATACGTAGCATTTCTTCCCGTCTTCTCTCTTCTTCCGGTGACTCTTCCATCATTTGACTCTATACCCAAAAATATCGTGAGATTAAAGTTTTGATTGATTTTTCGTATCGAATAACAAAAACTGGTATTACCTGATCACCAGCGGCGTACAGATTGGCTAACAATTCGCTATAAATAAAATCTTTTGAGTCATTTATCATCAGATGCATTATAATTTTTGGAACCAAATCTCTAAAAGAAAATAAGAATTAAAACATTTTAAGTGACATTCAAATATTTCTCAAAAATCAGTAAACAATATACTAATTTAAATAAAAAAATTTTATATGACATTTACATTTTTAGTAGGATTTATAGGTAAAAATAAAAAATATTGTTAATAGGAAAACTAAATCAAAAAAATCAATTTGAATAATTAAATTTGTCTAAAAAGTTTATTTGATAAACAAACTTTTTTTTAATAAGTCAAAATTAAAATCGAACGCCAATTAAAAGGAAACTGTGAGTTCTGTTACGAATTTCGAACATAATATTTGTAATTAAATGCAATTAAGCTTAACAAATGAGCGGAAGCTTGATATTTGCATAGATATTTATATTAGTGTTAAGATTAATTAAGTTACAAATTAAGAGAGTTTTATGCGTGAATAATTGCTGAGCATATATGCGGAAGAGTTTGTGCATTTCTTTGTAACATAAACTCATATAATAAGCTTATAAAGTTAAAGCAAAATAAAAAACATTAATAAACTTCATAACAAAATTTTTTTCTAATTATTTAAACTATTATTTAATTTTAAGTACTAAACTTAAGATTATTTTTTAAAATTATAGTAAATATATTGTTTTAAAATTTAAGATTATTTCAATATCGAATAGAAATTATGTATAAATTGTATTCGAAAAATTAATAAATAAAAATTTAAACGATAATAAACAATAAAATTAACTGTTTCGTCAAAATTGCATATTTTGACTAACCGTGAATAAATTTTACAAATGTTTAAGTTAAAGGAAAACGAGTAATCGTTTTGATCTTGATATCAAGATTTCTCTTGATTATAATGCATAAAAAATTATACATTCAAAACAAAAGCATTTTTAAGAGTCACATATAACAGTAAATTAAATCAATATGAGGTAATTGTCTAAAAGCGCTAAAATTACGATTTATTACGAAATAAATTACCAATAAAGTGAACACAGATAACATTAAACTTTGGGAAAATCAAAATCAGGTTTTGTTATCTATTAAATATAGAAATTCATTTCCTAAAAATTAATATACTGTAAAACCGAGTTTCGTGAACGTTTCGATACAGTGTACTAAATACAAGGTTAATACTTTCTCAACCTTTGCGTCAATGCGTCAAAAAATACAAATACTATTTACCTCAATAGAAGAAAAATAAATAAAACAATTTGCAGATTCAGTGAATTTTAAGGATAAATATTTTTCTAAAGCATTCATTCGTGTAAACGAAAAAAATATTTTAAAAAAACGGATAACTATTACTCGCAACATATACAGTAATTTTCCAAATGATTTACACACACATTAATTCATTATAAATTCATTTGTATTCATCGCGAATCTCGCAAATATTGTCGACACTAATTACACGAATAATAAAATCATTATTATAATGATAGCGTACGAAAGCAAATAAGCTAATTATCCCATTGAAAAAATTCAAATGTTACGTATAAAACTCAAATCAAATAAAAAATTTCGTAATTTTTTTACTGCGATTATAGTCTGAAAATATATAAAAAGCCAAACGAGTAACTTTTAATATATGAAAAAATAAAGTAATCATCTGTTTATACGACTATGTAATCGATAGGAAAAAAATCAATAAATCTAAAATCTTAAAAGATGTACCGAAATGTTTTAGTGATTATTTTCATATAAGAGTCCACAAGATTTCGAATAGTTTCCACTTGTCTCTCGAGCTGCGGATCAAGACTGGGCGCCCCTTCGGTCAGACCATCTTCGGCGCCATTAGTCGACTGCTCACTAGTGCTCGCGCGTTCCGGATAAACACCTGCCCTCAAGAACGACGCTTTCCATGAGTCCACATCCTCTTGCGATTCGCACGATAATTCTAATTGTTTATAATCTTTGTACACATTGCGCTGATCGGGATTGAAAATGGCAAACGTGTGCCTTTTAGACATAAATCCCGATTCCATATCCTGTAAACCCAAACCAAAACAAGTCAATCAAACGCTATTATCAAACATATAATTAACCTTTATTTTTAAGCCATCCAATGGTAACATATATTTCTTATCCTTCTCTTCCTCATCTTTGAACCACGAAAGCGATTCACTAGTTAAGACAAACCAATAGTCTCGCGAACCTCCTTTCATAATACCCAAATTATGTATACACATGTAACCTTTACGTATTACCTGTAAATATTGTATATTAAAATAGAGACGCCGACAAAAGCGTCAACAAATGTTGCACAGAACT
The DNA here is from genome assembly GCA_034698025.1 of Phthiracarus crinitus. Lineage (NCBI taxonomy): Eukaryota > Metazoa > Arthropoda > Arachnida > Sarcoptiformes > Phthiracaridae > Phthiracarus > Phthiracarus crinitus. The sequence goes on along the minus strand of JAQGAW010001321.1, from coordinate 5,375 downwards.
CTTACCCCAGTCTGGCAGCGCCGCAACAAAAAAGAGACATTAATTTAGACAAAGCGGCGCACAAATAAAGCAATTTTTATTAGAATTATATGTTCACGAAGCGTTCATTATAACTATAGGGTTATTAAACAAAAAATTTTCTATTTATCTTAAAACAATTGAAAATAAATTTCGTTAGAAATTCTATTAAAAAATAAAAAATTCCTTAGTTATGTCACGCATGAAAAAGAAATTACTGTTTTTTAATTAAAAAACGTGAGATTTGTTTATTACTGCTCACAAACGATATGCTATACTTATAACTTAAAACTCAATGTATTTTTAGTTTTAATTAAGTTATAATAAACCACCGATAAGTGAACAAATTACTAACAAAATCGCTAAATAACAGTCACAATCACCTGATTTCCGAGTTTCCTCTTCCCTCCCTGAGCGTTCTCTGCCGACTGCTGAGCGTTCGTGAAACCGATGAAGTCTTCGTGATTAGTGTTCATGTAAGCCAACTCCACGTCGACTAATAGTAATATTTGGTCTTTGGTTTTTTGTTCTCGCATTCGGATGTGCGACGTAATGATTCGTTCGGTCTCTTCACGCAAACGCGGATATCGATTCATCTTTTCGGTGCATCGCTTTATCACACTTCCCAACTCAGTAATGACCAGATCTACGCACTTAAGTGACGGTTCGCGCAATTTTCCGATTTGTTTCTTAACGATAGCCTCGAACGCCATATCAGGCGTGAACAGACCCACACGAATACCGTGAATGTTGCGAATGGCGAACGCGATCTCTCGACGCAACTCTTTCTCGTCGAACTCCATTTTCACGATTTCGAATGGAAAGCGTTCGTGGAATAAGCGATTAATACGAGCGCCACCCGATAACTCAGACGTGTTGATCGCCGCAGAACCGCTGCCCTCAATGTTACGCTCGAAATCGGTTTGTAACTGTTGAATCATCTGCAACATTGCCTTTGTCTTACGAGTTGGATCGTCTGGTCGAAAGTTGCGATATTCCTCTACCTATCAATTTTAAAATAATGCCCATAAAGCTTAAGTACAAAATTAAAATTAATGCGTTAATACATACATCCTTCTCAAGCGTCAACATTTGTTTCTGCAATTTATCTCTGAGAGCGGGCAGAGTATCTCTTATATGATTAGTTAACTGTTGATTAAGTATACGTTGCAGATATGGTGTTCCCATGCGATCAGCCATATGTCGATATCCCGAATGTGAAAGAAAAAATTTGCGTTCGGATTCCAAAGCAATCTTAATATCTTTTCGTCCCTCAATGTCTTTTTGCGAACGGTTTACGACACCGATATATCCTCGTCTGAGTGGCAGTAATTTATTTTCAAGGATATCTCTTGCATCAGTTCCATCGTCCATCAAATCTAATTTAGTGATAACGCCTATAGTTCGCAGTCCCTCGGGATCCACCTCTTTGGCCAATTTTAACGCATCAGATGTGGCCAAGTCTTGATTAGCGCCCGTAACCGCTAATATCAAACAATTCTCGCGTTTAATGTATGTGTAAATCATTTCACGAATTTGGTGCTCAATATCTATAGGTTGATCACCAACTGGTACTTTAGTCATTCCTAATCAAAACAAATCAACAATTAATCAATAAAACCATTACTATAATCGATGCAACAATAACTGTATCAAACCTGGAAGATCGATGAGTGTTAGATTGAGTACATGTGGAGAATATATGCGCAAATTGATTGGTACCGGAGATATGCCTTTATTCGAACCGGTGGTGCGTTCCGTTTCGTCTTCAATCTCTTTCCGAATCTCTTCGAATACTGTGAACTTCTTTCCGCGAATGTGAAGGAATTCGCCGTACTCTGTATTAATAGGGAAAATCGAAAATTAAAATAAATACCGAACGATTGGAGCGCACGAACCCATAGATGAGTTGATGAGCTGAAGCACGAGCGGTCTTCGCGTTACAATACCCGAACCTCGCGGTAAAAAGTCGCGGCCAACGAAGTTCTCGAGAACAGATGACTTGCCAGCGGACTGACCGCCGACGACAGCGATCTGCGGTAAATCGAGCGCCATATTGACGCCCAATTGTGCGAACGCGTCCTGCAGACGGTTCACGATAGGAATTAAGCCCTCCATTCCTTCGTTTCCGACGACCATTTTTCTCGTTAGTAATGCCAAACAATAATATAATCTATTTCGAGAAAATCAAAATAGAGGGCAGTGTTGCGCAAACCAATCGGTTATATTTGCGTACAATAGTTATTTTCGGTTATATAACGCTTATATGATATACTGTACCAGTTTTTTGAAAACTATAAACAATATAAACACCAAACTATTTTGTAATGTTTTAATTTAAAACGAAAATAATTTAATTGAAATAAATAACGCGAAAACACATGCAAAAAACTAAATAATAAGTATGCTTCGGCGATATTAGCGATAGGATTACGCATAGTCATAGATATGTTACATTTTAGTTTCAATGTTGTCGACTAGAGTGTTGAGCATTGACTGTGTGTGTGTGTGTATGACATCAAACTCTAACGCCCCTCTAATCAATCATTATGTGATTCATTATTGTTGTGTATAAACAAGCGTACGCTAGTGTGCTCATACCACGCATGCGCGTTCCAGCTATCACTGTATTCTAACGTTTCGCTAATATTTCGGTTTTGCTTTTTCATGCCAGCATTCATGAATCAACAATATGATAATCATTTTAATTTCGGTGTTTATTAGTACTAGTTTTGTGGTAAACTATTGTTACACTATATTAGGTTTGGACAGTGGAAACCAAATTTTTAAACCATTAATAGAATTAGAGCGATAGCTTAGTTTATTTACCTTTAAAAACTTGTGGTACAATGTTTCACAGTCTATACGCTAAACTTTATCGTTCAGTAACTGCAACAGAAACTCCACTTAAAATAAATAAGTCAATCAACTAAAAAAAATATTTTTAATATTAAGTTTTAATATACAAGTAATGTTCTTATGTATTAACAGTTTAGACATAAATGTACGAAACAGAGTCAATATAAATATTTTGTTTAATGTGCAAACACTCCAATCAGCACTGATTGATAAATGAAAAATCTAATCAAATATTTGTTTAACATTTAATTGATTTCAATCACTTTTCTTTAAATAAAAAAATTTTTAAAATTATAAATACAGAATAAATTAACAAATATATTATGATATCCTAAGCTTTATAAAACATTTATGATTACGTAACTATATTTCTAATCGAGTTCTTCTTCCTTCGTCTGAGTTTCTTCTTCTTCTTAACCTCCAATAATGGCACTGAACTTTTAGGCTTCGCGTCATTTCTGACACACATCACACTCGCGTCACTATTAGCGCACACATCCGTCGGTTTCGAATAAACTAGATTCCAAGTGTTGATCAAGTCGTCGGGCGTGTGCTTATGACTTGTCATTAATTTGGGAAAAGTGCACTCATTCACTATTACCGGAACGTTGCACATCATTGGCATATTGATTCGTTTAACGGACGCCTTTTCGGCTACAATACCGGTCATGTAGACGTCTTCCAAGTATATTGGAGTTAATTCGATGCTTGTCTTATATAATGGTATCAAAGCGTCTCCAGATATTACATATGCGGGTCCCGTAACGAATGGCGGAAACATTCTTCTGGAATATCCTTCTACGGGAACATACCATTTGTTTTCTGGTTCGCGATGAGGTTTCCATCCCTGCGCTAGTTTTCCTTTAAATAAAGTAATATAATGCCAATTAAATGAACTGAATTATTTTATCGATATTGTAATAATTTTTTATTAAATTAGAGAATTTGATACCGTATTTTAAAAATATTTACTAAATAAATTTTATATATTATTTTTTTTCATTTTGTCATAAGCGTATTATACATTTTGCCTTTTGATTGATATTTTCCATGTCTTACTTACCAAAAACCCCAGAACCTGTCCGCCAGTTCCAAAAAACTCAAAAAACAATAATGGATCTCTTGATTTTTCAATTAACCATATATACATGTACAGTATATATAAATTAATATATACGGTATATACTAATTTTTCTAAAGCTTATCTTTATTTTATAATTTATTAAACTTTATTCCGCTGATAACAATAATTTTGCATAATATAATAAAATTCGCGTTAAAATTACTTAAATTATCACGAATCAAAAAGGTTTTGCAAACATACAGTTGTATTGTAATAAATTTCTTAGTCTCTGGATTACATTAACAATGACCGCGTAATTTATACGGCTTGCAATAAAAATCTTTTATAATTAACTCGTAAGCCTATTATTTCGTGTGTCATTAGACCTTAAAAACTGTATTATATATTTATTTATGACTCTATGACGAAAAATAAATGTACGGTAAGTTATGGTTATTTTATCTAAAAATTCTGGTTTATTTCTCCGAATTGTTTTTGGCATTAATGCAACAATATTTGCTTTTATTTTAATGGGATGCGTATCTACTACTGTATAAATGGTTTCACTGATAATTATAATTATTCGAATAAATCTGAAATTAAAGATTAACGCATATTCAAGAATATTAGAATTAAAATCAGAATTAAAGTAATTAAAGGAGAAACAAGTAAAAATTATTCTGACTATTTTTGGGTACAAATCCTCTGTAGGATTACAAATGAATTATTGCTATCAATTTAAATATGGTGTATGCTTTACTTCTACTTGAATATGGACTAGTGTTTGAAAAACTGATTAGCATATAGAACTCAATTATGAACACAATTTTATCATTATATCAAACTCAAATACTTTTGAACATACATTAAATTATAAATTCAGTATCACCTTTATTATCATAAAAATTATTAGATTGGCTTTCACAGAACTGTTTTAAACTTTTAAATTAATGCATAATTATCAACTGATTTTTCAGAACCACAACCCGAAAAGTTTCAAACCTTTTCGAATTCAATAAGATTATATCCTAATCTTAATCCAAATTTGTTAAATATCTTGCCTGAACATTTTAAATTGTTTAAATTTAAAAATTTGAAATTTTTTGCTCACTTCATTACATTATTTAAATCGAATTTTGCTCTGAAATTTTAAACCACGACCCGACCCTAATCCGACAAGAATGTATCCGAGCCCGAACCAAACATTTCGGATAATCATTTACAAATCATTACAAATTACAGTCAATTACAAATCTAATACAGCAACCCTTAAATCGTTGTCATTATTAATTATTTAAATATTTATTCGAAAACTTAATATTAGATATAAACTATATCAGACCATTAAGTTAAGGCTTACCTATAATAGTCATGCTATTGGTATGCATTTCCAAATAATCAAGCAATTGTTGCATATTGACCACAACATCGTCAT